>CM060693.1:94484686-94694686 GCA_030686995.1 Artemisia argyi
TCTCTCCATACAGTTCTTTCATATTTATAGTGTATGAGAGCTTTAAAATGCAATGCCATGAACACTTTGAACTGAGCCTTGAGCGCTCTAAATCCTGCCATGCAATCGCTTCCCTGTTCAATTTGCTTTTCAATTTGAACAATGTTTTCTCAGAGTTTCCTTTGGAAGGTTAGACGATCCATTCCAGTTCCGAAGAATGCATTAAAGGTACCCCCCGTAGGAAACCATGCATCTGAGAGAATCTTGCATTGAGTCTTAACTGATTCAAAATGAGCTAAGCAATTTTCTGTAGAATTGATGGCTCTTATCTCAGCTTCAGTCATCTTTCTCTCAAATGGGTCTTTAGAGTCATCAGAAGCATTTGTGTCGTATACTGGTTCAGTATCATCCATGACACCCGAATTATCTTCCAATATTTTAACCTCATTACCTACATTAACTACATTTGCAGTATTCTCACCATTCCCAACCAGCCTTTGAGTAATACTTCCTTTTATCACAACTCTTTCACCTTGCTTGACAGCTCGATTTCGGGAATTTCGGGAAGTTGATAAAGCCTGACTCGTAAATTGTATGAAGTCTGAGATGATGGAGTTGTGACTTCGTTCATCCATTTGAGACCTTGATTGATACATTTTCTCTTTGTTTAATCTCACAACTGGATCTACAGAATCATCATACTCATACTCTGAGCCAGTATTATTCATGTGAAATTCCTGCATGTTTGCCATTAACATCACATCTGCTGTATCGGCTTCCAAATCTGCTGTATTGGATTCCAAATCTACATATTCATCATCAGATGGAATATCTCCCATGACACTTTGCAAAACTGCATTGAGATTACCCCTTCAACTTCCATTTGACTAAGTGTAGCATTGTATTCAACATAATCGTCAAAGAGTGGAGTTGCATCATAATCTTGATCTTCCACATCTGCAATATTTTCAGTATATGCCAAAAATGCCATGCTTGGTTCGATAAGATATTCTTCATCATCAGTATATTTCAATGTGTTTAAGCATTCAGAAGTTGAAGTCATAGTGCCATTGCCTTTCTTAGTAGATACTTGACTAAGCTCCACTAGATTTTGCAGAAGAGATTGCACATTGTTATGTAGTGTAGCAGGATGGTACTGAGGAATGAAGATAGGCTCAGGTGCATTCGGAGGATTGAAGAAGAGACCATTTGGAGTGTAAATTAAGGATCCATGGTCAACAGTTGGAGATGGTGGAGCAGGGAGAATGGTCTTCAGAGGATTCATGCTTAAACAGGATTCAAGAATTTGCTTCATTCTGATGTAATGAAGTTCTTCTGTACGATGCATAGCTTCAAGATATTTCCACATTTCAGAAGCACTAGCTTGAAAGTCCATATTCATGTAAATTGAATTGGGAAGGGCTAATGTCATGAACCATGCAGCCTGATGATCAGCATCGTACTGAGCAAGTTCAGTAGCATTCAAATCTTCATCAGTTTGTTGTCTGATAATCCCTGTTGAGTCAGCAAGAGATATCATTTTGTATGGACCATCTTGAATGGATTTAAGCATGAGATCTGCAGCAGGACGATCTGTGAGCCATTGTAGAAATCTCTGTTTCCAAACAGTATACGTTCCTGGTAGCAACATTGGAGGCCTTGACTCATTGCCAAAGAGCAGAACATGATCAATGAGGGAGCTGTGACTTTGTTGTTGATGATACTGTTGCTGATGAGAATATTGGTGAGGAAGGTAGTTGGAAGAAGGTCCTGTTGCTGATGACTGTTGCTGATGAGAATATTGGTGAGGAAGGTAGTTGGAAGAAGGTGATTGAGACGTTGTAGATGACATTGCTCTCCCCCTTGATTGTTGCGATGTAATCGAAAAAATCAAGCAAAATGTCACACGTAAGGTCGAAATAGTGAATTCAGATTTTCCCTCCAAAAATTATTTGAAAAAATTTTCTTTCCCAAAATTTGAAAATCACTATGAAATGCAATTATAAGGTTGCAAGAAAAATTTGAGTTTCAAAAATTTTGCCGCCAAATTTCATCGAAAAAATTCGAATTTTGGCCTAAAAATTTGAATTTTGGGCCAAAATTTTCAACGTTATACCAAAATTTAAATTTCGCGTAAAAATTGAACGTTTAGTCTCCTGTAAAAATTAAATTTTACTCAAATTTTACCGCCAAAAAACTTTTTTTTTTTTTTTTTTTTTTTAAATATAACTTAGAAGATATGAGAAAGGGACTTGTGTGAATGATGGATCTTTGTAGAAGATTGAAATGCACGTTCCTTTGGTTAAGTTCAAAATCCCTGGGGTAAGTTGAATTCTTACGCGTAACAATAATCTTACGCGTAAACTTTAGGTTATGCGTAAAGAGTAGTTTATGCGTAAACAAAGAGTTTATGCGTAAGTTTTCTCTTTACGCGTAAGCTTTGGCTTATGCGTAAGTTTAGACTTATGCGTAAGGTTAAATAACCAAACAAATCTTTCAAACTTATCCAAGCGTGAAAGATATCCTTAGTCGAAGTATTCCACTAACTTATCCAAGCTAGGGAAATACTGAGTCACCGTTGCACGAAGAGAAGACCTTGGTATGAAGTTATGCGTAGAATACTGAAACTTACGCGTAAGATAAAATCTTATGCATAAGAGGTAATCTTATGCGTACGAATTAGGCGTAGGAATCACTTATGCGTAGAACTTATGCGTATGAAGTCACTTATGCGTAAGAATTAGGCGTAGGAATCACTTATGCGTAGAACTTATGCGTAGGAAGTCACTTATGCGTAACAATTAGGCGTAGGAACTCAAAGTTACTCGTAAGAACAGGGTTTTGACCTATGTTACTCGTAAGAAAAGGGTTTTGACCAATGTTACTCGTAAGAAAAGGGTTTTGGCCAAAAGTTACTCGTAGAAAGGACAAAAAGTACTGTTTTCAGCTTTTGAATCGTACTATTCACAAAAGTTACGCGTAAGGTGGTCAGAAGCTTGAAAAATCTCAAATTTTTGAAGAGAAATGCTTAGAAATAAGGTACTTTTGATCAAATAACTTCACCAATACTTAGAAAACACTAAAATGAAAGATTTTGCTACCAAAAACTAGTTTTCCAATATCAAAGAAGCTATAAAACCTTACAAAAAACCTTAAAAATCAAAACTTTATGCAAAAACTAAGCTTCAAATCACTATATCAACCTTGAAACTTGTTCAAGCTTCAAGATTTGAGTGAAAGAAACAAAGAAAAATGCAAAAAGATGAAGAATAAGCACCAAGTACCCACGTTAAAACCAAGAAACACACTTCAATCTCTATTTGGCGAATGATACCACTTGTTAGGTTACCATTTATGTAAACACAAGTATGATCTTGAAAGAAATAAGATGAGAATGAGAGATGGTTGATTATGAGACAATATGAAAAGTGAAAGAACAAGAGTTTCCTTAAGATAATCAAATAACCAACAATTAAAAGAGTTACATAAGCTTAGTATTTATAGGAGGAGGAGTAGGGCAACACTCCCTTTCTCCCTCCTTTCATTTGGACATGGGCTTTAAGGCCCATGGGTCTTACATTCATAAGCCTTGTAACATAAACTAAGTAGAATAAATAACTAAGCAACCTATTACAAAAGGTAATGACCGAGACTTGACTAAAATACAAAAGTATGATCCCAACATATATGTTTTCACATGTGAAATATTTTCACATGTGATTATAAGGTGTTTTATATGACTATTATAAACTAATGTTAAATGTTTTCACATTTGGTTATAAGATGTGTTTGATTACTTAGAAATTTAGATTAAATAATTTAGCTTAGATTAGCTCAAACGTGATTATAAGTTGTGTTTAGCTAAAATTTTTTCACATGTAAAAATTTAGCTGAAATTTTTTCACATGTGAAATGTGTAGTGTATTTTGAGAATTATTCCAATATAGTGATTTTTGAATTTGTTATACTTAACAATTTATGTTATACATTTTCTTATGGACATGTAGAACTGTTTTAGCTTACTAAATGTTTATTTTTATACATAGATTTAAGATTATTTCATATGTGTAAATAATTATTAGTACATTTTTCTGAATCGTTTATTTGGTAAAAATTCTGATGTTCTGAAGGTAAAAAGCTTTGGATGATGTATCAACTATGAATTTTTAACAAGTTATTGATTTGATTTGCTGACGAAAGTTTTGATTATAATCTGTTTTGATCTATAATCATTATCCATCTAATTGCTGTATAAACTATTTTGTTTATGTTATCAAAACAATTCATTCCATCTGAGTAATATTAATTAAAATTTTATTTATTTTTCACATGTGAAAGTGTAGATTACTATTCTAAATTTTAGATAAGCTGAAATGTCTAATTGCTGTATAAACTATTTTGTTTTCACATGTGAAATATTTTCACATGTGATTATAAGGTGTTTTATATGACTATTATAAACTCATTTAAAATGTTTTAACATGTGGTTATAATATGTGTTTGATTACTTAAAAATTTAGCTTAAATAATTTAGCTTATATTATCTTAAACATGATTATAAGTTGTTTTTGCTTAAATGTTTTCACATGTTAAAATTTAGCTGAAATTTTTTCACATGTGAAATGTATAGTGTATTTTGAGAACTATTCCAATATAATGATTTTTAAATTTGTTATACTTAATACTTTATGTTATATATTTTCTAATGGACATGTTGAACTGTTTTAGCATACCAAATGTTTAATTTTATATGTAGATTTGAAATTATCTCAAATGTGATAATAATTATTAGTTCACTTTTCTGAATCATTTATCAGGTAAAAAGTCTGATGTTCTGAAGGTAAAACGCTTTGGAATGAAAGGATCTGGAATTAAAGCCAAGGATTTAATTTTTCTTAATAGCATCAACAGTAAGAAAAATTCTAAAACATCTGATTCTAATGAGATCAGTAAGAAAACATGTAAGTCTGATAACGTCGAGGAAACGAAGAGAAGATTAATTCAAGAATTTGATTTAGAAGCATTGTTAAATTCATCAGATGCTACGATTGTCAAGGTTAATAGAGTTTCTGGTAATCCAGAGGAGGAATTTCTCAATGATAAAGGAAATAATGATAATGCTAAAAAGAAAAAGCGTAAGAACAATGTTTCGAAAAAGCAGAAAGTTCATGAGCAAGGTGGATTTGAAGGTATGTTTGTTGAAAATTTGGAACTTCATATTGAAGTTGACAAATCAAAGAAAATTAAGAAGAATAATATTGTTTCTGTTGAAGGTAATACTTTGAACGATGATGGATTGTTGTCACTTAGAACCAGGGCTTCTCCAAAAGTTATTAATAATTTGATGAAGAATTTGACATTAGGTCAAAGGAAGAATTTGATTGATATGGGGTTCGGATCGCTATATGACATGGATATAGAAGAAATACCAGTCAAAATAGGTCATTTTGTTGTTGACAAATTCATTGATAGCGAGATGAAGCTTAAGCTTCGGGATTACGATATTGTCATAACACCAGAGTTGATTCATAAAGTTTTGGATGTTCCATTAGGAGGAATTGATTTTAATGATTTGGCTAAGATTAGACGATCTGATTTAAGTGAAAGATGGTACTCGCAATTTGGTAGTATTAGGTATCCAACACCTAACAAAGTTGCTGAAGTGGTTCAAAAAACTGATGTCGAAGGAATTTTATTCAATTTGAACATACTCGTTTTATTTTCAAATTTTTTTGGATTAGGAGGAACGGCTGGTCAGTGTAGGCCTCAACAAATTCTGAATTATATACATGAAGATACGAAAATTGAAAGTATTGATTGGTGCAAATATGTGTTTGACTGTTTGAAAGCCAGCAAAGAAAATTGGGTTAGAGATGGTCCTGATAATTATTCTAGTCACTATTCTGGTCCTCTGACAGCGCTTATTGTAAGTGTTCATTTGCATAGATTATTATTATTTTTAAAAATATATGCGAAAATATAAAAATTTTTTAATAGTGAAAATTGTTTATTATTATTATTGTGCTTTTTAAGTTTTATGACAAGTGAAATAAAAAAAACTCAGAGATAAGATTATATGTATATTAGTAGTTTTTTTTTCACAAGTGAAATACATTTTAACATTAAGTATTATTAAATATATATGAGTAAAATTTTTTTTCACAAGTCAATTTATTCTGTATATTAAATTTATTTTTTAATTTGTTTATTTTTCATAATTTTTTCAGATGTTATATTTTTTTTTTATACTTAAATATAGTTTATTGTTTTCTTAAAGTTGTTTAATTAGATTTTATTTTATGATTTATATATTTTTTTTAATTTAGTTTGTTAATATTATATAATTTTTTTGAAAAGTAATTATTATTGTTCAATGTTGCAGCTAATTTATCTTCACAGCACAAAATGTGATTCAGTATGTTTGCGTCATCAAATTCCTTCAATCAATTTTTGGACTACTCAAATGATTAAAGATAGGCAGGCTTATGAAATTCGTAATGGCGGTTTTGGTATTCTTGATAGATATGAAGAGGATATAAATGAAACTGATTCTTCAAAAAGAAAGGTTTGTTTTAATATAAAATTATTAACATAATTAGATAATATTAGATACAATTATATTATTATTATTTTTATTTATATATTTTTAATTTTTTAAAACAGTTGGTCATGGATAAACTTGAAAAGAAAGTTGATTTGCTGGATTCAATAGTTACTGAATTGGAATACGATTTCACAACGTTGTTTAGTGAAGATCCAGATAATCTGAGACTTAAAGAAATAAAAGCTAAGTTCAACGTGTGTATTCGTAATATTGATCTGTATGGAGATGATGTTAAGGGAAAGAGTTTAGTTATTTATGATGATGAAAGCGGAAAAGATAAAGATTGTGTTCGGAATTTAGATCTTTGTGTAGATGATGTGGAGAATAATGGAGATATCTATTATGATTTGCAGAATTATGATTTGGTTGAAGAAAGTGAAAATGATGATTCAATTGGATTAGAAAACAAGAATTTAGATGTTTGGAATTATGATAACGTTGATGATGATGATCAATATGATGATGGCTTTAGGTTGTATGAAAAAGGGCAGTGCAGCCACGCAACTGATGATGATTGCGGCAATGATGATGAAGATGGAAGGAATAATTTTTACGAGAATTATGAAACAGGCCAGTGCAGTCACCTAACAAAAGAGTCAGATAATGAAATTTTAAAAGATGTGAATTATGATAAAGAAAAGAATGATAAAAAAGGTTTTACAGTATTTGAAGTCCCTGAAGTTGAAACTGTTGCTAAGGTTAAAGAAGGAATTAGTTGTGTTCAACTTTTAGAAGAAGAAATGCATAAAGTTTTGGAGAAAAGTGAGTTGCAGTACGAAAACAAAATAACCTTTTGCGAAGATGGTTTTAAAAATTTTGGGATTCCAGAAATTTTTAAAGAAGCTGAACAGAAAATTCCTTTTTCTCCATATAGCGTTGGTAAAAATGATACTTTTGACAAAGATCTTGATGCTAAGATGTTGAATAAGGATGAATTTGAAGATGAAAAAAAAGTAAAAGCTTTGGCAAGCTTCGCAAGTCCTGTTGTTGTTTCTAAGAAGGTTACTTTTGACAAAGATGTTGATGCTAAGATGTTGAATAAGGATGAATTTGAAGATGAAAAAAAAGTAAAAGCTTTGGCAAGCTTCACAAGTCCTGTTGTTGTTTCTAAGAAGGTTACTATTGACAAAGATGTTGATGCTAAAATGTCGAATGAGAATGAATTTGTTGATGGAAAGAAAGTTAAACATTTGCCATGCTTTAGTAGTCCATTTGTTGTTTCATCATCTTTTCCACAACATAGTTTGTTTGAAGGACCATCCTTTTCTTTGGGTCCTGAGTTCGAATTTGATCCTGAGACAGAAGATGAAAAGCCAGTAATCAAGGAAATATTAATTAGACAAAATCCTAGGCGTGATGTTGGTATTGCAGCACATTCAAAGTCTACATACAAAGTTAGGCAGATTTTACCAAATGTTCCACTAAACCAATCAGAAGAAAGAGTTGCTGATACACTCTTTATGATGCCTGAAGATACTAATCAAGTGTGAGTAACTTCTTAATAATTTTATGAGTTTTTTGTTTTTTCACTTGTGAAACTCATTAATAGTTTCAAAAATGTATATATATTTTTTTTTTGCAGTGATTTGGTATATAAGTCTAGTTCAACGAATACTATGTTATTACGATTATCACTAGAATCATTAGCTCCTGGATTAAGAGTAGATGAAGAGGTTATAGGAGTATGGTCGGATGTGTTGAACTTTATGGAACGTTTCAGAGCTCCAGAATCTCCATCTAGATATTTCTTCAAACCAACAATTGTAAGTTTTTTTAAATTATTTCTACTTCAGTGATGATATAAGGGTATTTATTTAATTTAAAAAAATTTTTTTTAAATATTCATTGAGTATGAGAATATAGTTTTCTATAGTATTATTATTTTTCTTCAAATTTTAAAATGTGCAGTTTTTCTTTACTAATGCAAGTTTTGTAATTATTATTTTTAGACAATATTTGAAATGTATATATTATTGTATTATTTTTTTTAAGTTTATAAACAATTTTTTCACTTGCGAAAAAATTATCTTGAAATGGTTTTTGTTTTGTATATTGTATATTATAACATTATTTGTTCTTCAGTTTTAATTTAGAAACGATTAATTGTTTGTCTATGTTTACTTTATTTACTTGGTTTGAAATGTATTGTTTATTTTAGATACAATTTTTTAGAATCTTGTACTACAGTTTATATTTTTGAGTAAATTATTGATTATTATCTTTAATTTTTTATACAGACAAAAGACATACTCAATGTAAAAACTGACTTTGCTGAGAAATATGATGACTTTGAAAAAGTTTTGCTAAGTGATTACCATGCAAAAAGGATTGCATCATCTGGAAATTTCAATTTGGTATGGTTTTTTTATTTTCTATTATTTTTTATCAAATATGTACTTTATAATATTATATGAATTTTATTTATTTTTTTTTTCAGGTTTTTTTTCCGATTTGCTGTGTAGACCACTTCTTCTTAATATGCTTTGATTTGAAGAAACATAAAGTTGTAATTATAGACAATTCAAGCATTGATGAAGAGATTGAAACTAGATATTGTTCAATTCCTGAACTTTTGGTAAGAAAAAATTTAAATACATATTAATATTTATTATTATTATTTTAATTTTTATTTTATCATTTATTATTTTTTATTATTATTTGCAGATTAAAATGTTTGCAAAATTCCACACCAAATACAGTTCACCAAGCATTGGTTTTTCATTTCAAAGAGTTATTGCAAAAAGATTAAAGATGGGTTGGAGAACTAAGGATAATCATATTGATGATGGTGTTTTCTTAATGTCACATATGAACATGTTTTTCGGTGAGAATGAGAGTAAATGGGATTATGGACTATTAAAGGAATCTAAGGAGCAGACAAAGCAACTTAACACTCTACGGTTAGTCACTTGTCTTTCAAAGATTAAATGTGCTTTATATTAAAATATTTTATTTTTTTATGTGTTTACACATGTGAAATACATTTTTATTTGTATTTTTTTTTCCTTTATTTTACAGATTTTTAATGATTTTTTTTCCTCTTCTTATCAGATCAAAATTTGCTGCCAGGATTATTTTGTCAGATAATAATTTGTGCAGGAATGATTTTCTTAAAGAAGTTGCAAAATTCAGCATAATTGAAAAGAACTCAAGAAAAGAACTTATTCAAGCAGCAGTTAAGAATAGAAACCAAAGATGCAATCTTTTGGAGCAGTTGTAATTCTTTCTAGTTTTTCGATTATAACAACCTACATTTGTCATTTGATCCGTAGAAGTTTCCCAAGTTATAAATTTCGTTATAGCATATTTTATGTTCGATAAATGTTGCTGTTGTCTAAACATTTCAAAATTTTATCTTGTTATGAATCTTTTATTAAATGGAAAATGTTTTGCTTTTGAATGTTTAACTTCCTGTTCTTTTGTAAACTTACAATATTTTATTAAATGAATTATTTTTCACAAGTGTAAAATAAATATCTTAAATTTTTTTTAAGGAAGAACTTTAACGTTTTTTTTTTACATTTGAAAATTATATATTAAATAAATATAATTTTAAATAAGTAACTTTATATATTTCACAAATGAAAATAAATTCAATTTTATTTGAATAATGAACTTTTTTTTGTCATAAGTGAAAAACTTTATTTTCACAAGTGAAAATAAATTCTGTGCATGTGTAGTTTTATTTTCTAGTTTTAATGTTCACAAGTGAAAAACTTTATTTTTTCCATCAAAATGCATATAAAAGTTTCAGAAATCTATATCTTGATACTCTTTCTTCAGAGAATCATATTATAATTTAACAATGTTGAATACAAAAATTAACTTTGATTTTTGTATTATTTAACAAGTGAAATACATTCACTTTAATTTTTTTTTTCACAAGTGAAAATGAATTCAGTTTTTTCATATTTTTAAATAAATACAAAGAGATAAGATTAAATTTGTTTTTGCAATTAATATTTACAATTTAATTTTGAAAAATAAGAAACCACGCTTGACTATGAGACTTTAAAAATTCCCTAATACTAATTCAATTAACCTAGACTGGATCAAAAATTAAAATAAAATTTTCATTAATCATAAGACTTTTTAATTTTCAAAAATTATACGACTTTCACATGTGAAATATCAAAGCAGTTATGAAAGCAGTTATTAAGTTGACAAATATGATGGCAGTCATTGTTTTAAAAGTAGTTTTTTCTGGAAAATGCATTCTGTATTAAATGGTGCCTGTTGGTTATCCCTCTTGGCATCTATATATTTAGTGTAACTTCCACTATATTTCACATAAACAAATTGAAAATACTCTCATCAGAAAATAACTTCGCATCATAATTAACTATGTCTTCTTCCAACACAGATAGTTCATCCAAAAAAAGGTATGCAACTGATGCACTTTTGGAGTTCAAGACAGAAAAATCTGAAAAGTATGACTTATCCTTTTATTTATTTTTTATTTAATAAAAAATTCAGTAAAGTGTAATTGATGTCATGTATATGCTTTCTTTTTGTTTTTCAGAAAAGAAAAAATTGAAGTAACAAATGACGACAAAACTGATTCCGAAAAAGGTATTTTCATATTAAATATAAGTTCAAATCTAAATCTGCTATATGATTCCGAAAAAGGTATTATATGATTCATATCTATGTAACAGGTGTGATTGAGGACAAAATCACCAACCCTAAAAAAGATGAGACTGTATGGGATTCTGATGAAACTTACATACAATGGGAAAATGAATTCGAGATACCGATATTGCTAAAGGAAGTTGAACAAGAAGAAGAAAAAAAACGTAAGACTTCTTGCAGAAGATCAAGCCAAACAGCTTGCGAATATGCCTCGAATCAATTTATTTGAAGATGCAAAATCAGAAGATGTTGAAGATGAGGAAACTGAACCAGAAGATGTTGAAGATTTTGATTATGAGACTGCATATTTACGATTATCTCATGATTAGAAATTCAACTTTTAATTTAAGTATATGTAATTTATTTTTAAATTTTAATTTACTTTTGAACTTATGTAATTTCAAATTTGAATTTAAGTGAATGAATCATATTTATATTATATTCAAGAATTTCATCACAAGTGAAAATAAAGAATTTTAACTTTTATTTGAAACTTTTATTTTTTTTTTCACAAGTGATAATAAAAAAAGTTTAACGTTTTTATTTTCTTCACAAGTGATAAATAATTACATTTTTGTTTTCCTCACAAGTGAAAATAAAGAAGTTTAACATTTTTTTGTTTTTTCACAAGTGAATAATAATTACTTTTATTCAAATTTTCATGAAAAAAATTAATCTTTTTTCACAAGTGACAACAAAGAATATTAACTTTTATTTGAAACTTTTATTTTTTTTTCACAAGTGAAAATAGAGAAGTTTAACGTTTTTGTTTTCTTCACAAGTGATAAATAATTACGTTTCTCCAAATTTACCTTTTTTATTATGTTTTGTCACAAGTGAAAATAAAGAAGTTTAACGTTTTTGTTTTCTTCACAAGTGAAAAATAATTCCTTTTATTCAAATTTCCATGAAAAAAATTAATCTTTTTTGTTTTTGTTTTCATCACAAATGAAAATAAAGAATTTTAACTTTTATTTGAAACTTTTATTTTTTTTTTCACAAGTGAAAATAAAGAAATTTAACGTTTTTGTTTTCTTCACAAGTGAAAAATAATTACATTTTTTTAAAATTTTCTAGAAAAAATTTATCTTTTTTATTATGTTTTTTCACAAGTGAAAATAAACAAGTTTAATGTTTTTATGTTTTTTCACATGTGAAAAATAATTCCTTTTATTCAAATTTTAATGAAAAAGATTAATCTTTTTTACTTTTTTTTTCTGCACAAGTGAAAATAAAGAATTTTTATATGAAACTTTTATTTTTTTTATCACAAGTGAAAATAAAGAAGTTTAACGTTTTTCTTTTCTTCACAAGTGATAAATAATTACGTTTCTCCAAATTTATGTTTTTTATTATGTTTTTTCACAAGTGAAAAATTATTCATTTTATTCAAATTTCCATGAAAAAAATTAATCTTTTTTGTTTTTTCACAAGTGAAAAATTATTCCTTTTATTCAAATTTCCATGAAAAAAATTAATCTTTTTTGTTTTTGTTTTCATATAAAAATTCTTTATATGAAAAATAAAGAATTTATGTTTTTTATTCAAGAAGTTTAACATTTTTTTGTTTTTTCACAAGTGAAAAATTATTCTTTTTATTCAAATTTCCATGAAAAAAATTAATCTTTTTTGTTTTTGTTTTCATCACAAATGAAAATAAAGTCAATACACCTAACCTACGGTTTCGTAATGCATACATTGATTAAAGAAAAATACATTGTAGACAAAACCTTAAGAATAGTAAAAAATTTGTTATATTCGTAAATAAAGAAGTTTAACATTTTTTTGTTTTTTCACAAGTGAAAAATAATTCCTTTTATTCAGATTTCCATGAAAAAAATTAATCTTTTTTGTTTTTGTTTTCATCACAAATGAAAATAAAGAATTTTAACTTTTATTTTTTTTTCACAAGTGAAAATAAAGAAATTTAACGTTTTTGTTTTCTTCACAAGTGATAACAATTACGTTTCTTCAAATTTTCTAGAAAAAAATTATCCTTTTTATTATGTTTATTCACAAGTGAAAATAAAGAAGTTTAACATTTTTTTGTTTTTTCACAAGTGAAAAATATTTCCTTTTATTCAAATTTCCATGAAAAAAATTAATCTTTTTTGTTTTTGTTTTCTTCACAAGTGAAAATAAAGAATTTTAACTTCTATTTGAAACTTTTATTTTTTTTTCACAAGTCAGAATAAAGAAGTTTAACGTTTTTGTTTTCTTCACAAGTGAAAAATAATTACAATTTTTCAAATTTTCTAGAAAAAATTTATCTTTTTTATTATGTTTTTTCACAAGTGAAAATAAACAAGTTTAATGTTTTTTTGTTTTTTCACATGTGAAAAATAATTCCTTTTATTCAAATTTTAATGAAAAAGATTAATCTTTTTTATTTTGTTTTCTGCACAAGTGAAAATAAAGAATTTTTATATGAAACT
The DNA here is from genome assembly GCA_030686995.1 of Artemisia argyi. Taxonomy (NCBI): domain Eukaryota; kingdom Viridiplantae; phylum Streptophyta; class Magnoliopsida; order Asterales; family Asteraceae; genus Artemisia; species Artemisia argyi. Next base: position 94,498,337 of record CM060693.1, read on the forward strand.
TTTATTTTATTTTGTTTTCCGCTTTCTACATTTTTTACAAAATCTTCTCTTCTTCTTCAAATGGTCTCTTGCTTTCTCCAAATCACTTCTCATTCTTTTAGAAACATCACCATCTCCTTTTGTTTTACACCTATCTGGATTCTGAACAACATTGGTATCTGGTTTTTCTACTCCAAGCTGAATGTTAAACATCTCCTTCTTACTTAAGGGCTTAGCATTTGGATTTGCTTCTTCAACTTCAGTCTTTAGTCTTTTAATACTCTCCACATATTCAGTCAGTTTTGGTATATCTTTTGCCAAAATGTTCAGGCAATAATCTACTGCAGAATAAGCTGTACTTGAAAGCTCCATAATTTTATCTCCTTCTGAGTTATTCAGATTTCTTTTTTTTTCTAATATCTGGTGGCAATATGTCTCGCATCCATCGTCGTAATATGTATTTCTCATGAATAACTTCTATTGCTTTTCCTTTCATAACACAAAATATATGCCTACACAAGTATCCAAATCTTGCAAAGTTCATGCAAGAACATACCATAGTCCCATCTGATATATCAATTGACACCTACATGTTCAAAAATAAAATTAAAATTTTAATTTGATTTTTATAAAGTAAAAGTATAAAATAATTTTTTTCACAAGTAAAAATAATTTCAGATTAAATGCGGATGTGGAAAAATATTAGGTTTTTTTTTTCACATGTGAAAGTAAATTAAAAAATTTACTAATTTCAAGACAAAATGCATAGATGAAATTTCTATTTTTATTAAATGCATAGTTAAAAGTAAATGATAAAATTGCCTAATTATAAGATCAATTGCATAGTTGAAAATTCATATTACCACATCCATCATTTTTATATAAATTTCACATGTGAATAATATTATCTTTTATTTTATCAGTATGTGTTATAATTCAAATTTCTACATTCTACATTTTATAGATTTTTCATATGTGAAAAATACCATTAATTAAAAAAAAATTAATTTTGTAACAATAAGACATACCTTGAAACGTAGCTCTTTCTTTTCGCTATCCCTTTTGTTTTGTACTTCATTTTCTCCAAAATTATACTTTTTCTTTGTCTTCGTTGGCTTGATTTCTCTCAATTCTTTAATTGTCAGAACTTCAAACCCATCAACTTTATCCTCAGAAATTTGATGACAATCATAAACAGCAGAGTTAATTTCATCTTGAATCAGCAAGAAAATTGTCCTTGTGTACATCTTAGCAGCATTGCGTTCTATTTGCAATTTGGTTTTGAATCTGGGTACTTTTTGAATTGTTTCATTATCAAGAACTTCTTGATTATGCCTTTGTCTTTCCATAGCAGATTCAAAGCCCATCATGAAGTTTAACAATGTTGATCCTCTGCTTGTGAAATTTTGAAAAAATGAATTCTCACTCTCTGATCTTGATGTTGTTCTCATAAGCCCACATAATGCAACATCTTTAAAATAAGCTGGAATCCACCTCTCTCGTATTTCAAACATATCTGATAACCATTTGTTTTCTTGCAGATTGAATTCTGTAATCATCTGCAACCATTTTGCTTCAAACTCTTCTGGACCAATATACAGACTCCAAACTAATCTATGAAGCCTTCTCCTAAAAGTACCATTGTACATAATTGTTTTGCAAATCTGAAGATTACACACAAAGATAATGTACTCAATACTTAATTGACCTAATTAAAATATTAAGTATGATATTTACACAATTTAATGAATTTTTTTTTTCACAAAGACTTACACTTAAAACTTCAAAAAAATAAATACTTTCTTATTTGTTAAATTCTTATTTTATCATTTGAAGATAGTATATTTTATTGTCTTACCTTTAATGGAAGCTTATTTGTTATGTGCCACATACAAAGTCTGTGTTTTGATTCTTTAAACACCGCTGCAATAGCTTTCCTCATTGCAGGATCTTGATCAGTCACAACCAATCTTGGTTGTTTTGAAAATGCCTTTAAGAAACATCTCAGCAACCAAATGTATGATTTTGTCGTTTCATTAGACAGCATTCCAGCACCAAATGTGAGACACTTTCTGTGGTTGTCAATTCCCGTGAAAGGTACAAATACCATGTTATATCTACATAAAACAACTTTATTAATACTTTTTTCTCAAGTGAATATATATTATACAAATTATTTCAATTTAATATATTCGTAATTTCAAAATTTCACAAGTGAAAGGTACAAATACCATATTATATCTACATAAAACAACTTTATCAATACTTTTTTCACAAGTGAATATATGTTATACAAATTATTTCAATTTAATATATTCGTAATTTTCAAAATTTCACAAGTGACAGGTACAAATACCATGTTATATCTACATAAAACAACTTTATCAATACTTTTTTCACAAGTGAAAATATGTTACTGGTATTTAAAAAAAGAAAAGAAAAATATTATAATCAAAACAAAAATTCATATAAAACAAATGCAATTCATATAAAAGGAATTAATTAATTAAAATGAAAGAGAACATACTTGTTGGTCCTGAAAGTTGCGTCAAAAGATATAGTATCTCCAAATTCTTTGTAATTATATTTGGCCATCTCATCTGCCCAAAACAGTGAATCCAGCTGGCTGTTTACAACAGAATACTCAAAAGAAAAATTTGCAACATTTTTTTTTTCTGTTTTCCATCTTGTTAATCAACATCTGTGCGTCACTATCACCAATATGACTGTTCAAGTCCCTTGTATGATTCCTAAACTCAGTCTCTGTTGCATCAACTGAATCATATCCTCCATTCGTAGCTGCATAAAGGTGATGTGCTCTTGTTGCACCTATATTCGTCCCTCCTAGTTGTTGCATGTAAATTTTTTGTTTGTGATTCATTTTTCTCTTCTTTTTTGTCAGATTTCTATACACTTCAGGAATGAATGTATGATTATGTTTTTCTTCAAAATCATACAATTCATATTTTGTATGACTATCATTAAGCTTAAATTTAACCCTTGCCATACATCCTGTCCTTGAAATACTTGACGTTCTAATCTGAGTTTCACTAGTTTCTTCACTCAATGTATCCTTATTAACACCTTTTGCCAATCCCTCCCTGTTGCAAACCAAATATTTTCTTTCCACAATACTACTTTTCAGAGTATTTTGTGTTGATAGCCTAACACCAAAACCTGCTTTATCAGCATAGTTTTCATACATTCTTATGCATTCCTCTATAGATGTGAACTCTTTCCCAATTTTCGGTATGTCAGATTCATCAACAATTGGCTTGTAAAGAAAAATTCCATCTTCTACTTCAATTTCTTCACAAATATCTGATTCATCTTGCCTTATATAATGTATACCTTCAAAAAGAATTAAACATATCAACAATTGGCTTTGTAAAAAAAAATTCACATGTGAAAATAGTATAACTATTCTGAGTGATTATCTTCACATTTGAGTTAGACTATTTTGCAATTGTAGCCTATAAAATCTAATACATTTCGATTTTTTTCACTTGTGAAGAAAACTAAACGAAAGCTTATATAAAGTAATTTCATTTGATGAAACTTTAATTACAGTTATTTATAAGCTCAAAAATACAATACATTCTCTTATAATTTTTTAACAAGTGAAGGAAACTCAAAAAAAGCTTAAATTACTAATTTATTGTCTTCACATGTGATGAAACTATATTTACACTTATTTACGCTTATAAACTCGAAAATTCAATTCATTTTGATTTTCTTCACAAGCAAAGATAATTAAATGAAAGCTTAAATCACCTAATTTCATAAAAAGTTCATTTGCTTAATAATTATCTTCACATGTCCTGAAACTATAATTAAACTTACATACGCTTATTATCTCAAAAATACAATACATTCTTATTCTCTTTACAAGTGAAGTAAACTCAAAAAAAATCTTAAATTGCCTATTTTAATTAAAAAAATTTCTGCTAATTTATTATCTTCACATGTGAATATGAGATGAAACTATAATTTCACTTATTAACAACTTAAGGTGTTTAAATAACTCAAATGAACCAATTATCTCAAGCAATAAAACACAATACACAATTGCAGGCCTAGTTGTGTAAAACAGATATTGGGGTTCAAAGTATTCAACTAATAAGCCAATAAGCTAGAGCAAATAAACTCAGGGGTACAAATTTAAAGTGGCAAATCACTTACTATCCTACTGAGATCTAAAATCCACCAAAAGTTCTGATTTCCAAACTAATTAATTGTCCTAAAAGTGGCTTAGTATTTGGATGAAAATCTGATGCACAGGGGACCAATTATCTCAGACAGTCCACTTCCAAGTACTCTAACTCATAAATTATATTATATTAATCTAATATTAAGCTAATTTAAGCTAAATTACTTTATTATGAAATACTAAAATGATTATGTAACTAACTAACTTATCCTACTAACTGTTATTCCTAACTGATTTATGTTTTATCAAACTACCATGCAACCTATGTGACTTAATTAAACCAAACACAACTTCTGAATCAACTGTTACACCAGCAAGTTTCTGACAACCAAACACCCCTTTAAGGTGACAGTCTCAACTAAATCCAACTTAAATCAAACTCAAATCAAACCAAACAAAACCTAGATGCTATTATAGAACAAAAATTCTCAGATGTTAAATTAAAAAACAACTCAGATCCAAATATAGACAAATTATGAAACAGTAGCACAATTATCAAATATAATATTGATTAAATAACAATTTAGCTATGACTAAACTAATAAATGATGCACTAAATCAGAAAAAAAACAACTTCTGATATGTCTATACTAACAATACTCAATTCCCTCTAAGCTTGCCTGTCTTTATGACAGGCCAGTGGATTCTTTTTGGCTTCCAAATTCCCAATAAGCACAGCTTATTCAATAAGCACTTGCAAAAATACATTACATTCTTATTTTTTTCACAATTGAAGAAAACTAAACAAAAACTTAAATAGCATAATTTCATTAAAAATTGCCTAACTTCAAAACTTCATCCGCTTAATGATTATATTCACATGTGCTGAAACTATAATTACACTCTTTTATGCTTATAACCTCAAAAATCCTATACATTCTGATTTTATTCACAAGTGAAGAAAATTCAATGAAAGCTTAAATTGCCTAATTTCATCAAAAGTTCATCCGCTTAATGATTATTTTCACATGTGCTGAAAGTATATTTACATTTATTTACGCTTATAAGCTCAAAAATACTATAAATTCTGATTTTCTTCACAAGTGAAGAAAACTAAACGAAAGCTTAAATCTCCTAATTTCATTAAAAGTTCATTCGCTTAATGATTATCTTCACATGTGCTGAAACTATAATTACACTCTTTTATGCTTATAATCTCAAAAATCCTATATATTCTTATTTTCTTCACAAGTGAAGAAAAGTCTACTAAAGCTTAAATCGCCTAATTTCAGCAAAAGTTCATTCGCTTAATGATTATCTTCACATGTGTTGAAACTATAATTACACTCTTTTATGCTTATAACCTCAAAAATCCTATATATTCTTATTTTCTTCACAAGTGAAGAAAAGTCTACTAAAGCTTAAATCGCCTAATTTCAGCAAAAGTTCATCTGCTTAATGATTATCTCCACATGTGCTGAAACTATAATTACACTCTTTTATGCTTATAACCTCAAAAATCATATACATTCTTATTTTCTTCACAAATGAAGAAAACTCAATGAAAGCTTAAATCGACTAATTTCATCAAAAGTTCATTCGCTTAATGATTATCTTCACATGTGCTGAAACTATAATTACACTCTTTTATGCTTATAACCTCAAAAATCCTATATATTCTTATTTTCTTCACAAGTGAAGAAAAGTCTACTACAGCTTAAATCGCCAAATTTCAGCAAAAGTTCATCTGCTTAATAATTATCTCCACGTGTGCCGAAACTATAATTACACTCTTTTATTCTTATAACCTCAAAAATCATATACATTCTGATTTTCTTCACAAGTGAAGAAAACTCAACGAAAGCTTAAATCGCCTAATTTCATCAAAAGTTCATTCGCTTAACGTTTATCTTCACATGTGCTGAAACTATTATTACATTTATTAACGCTTATAAGCTCAAAAATCCTATACATTATGATTTTCTTCACAAGTGAAGAAAACTCAATGAAAGCTTAAATCGCCTAATTGAAGATACTATAACTAGACTTATTTGCACTAAAATAACCTAATTAATTAAGTTCACATGTGAAAGTAAATTACACTATCAATTCTAAACAATTATTTAAAAAATTAGTAAATTTAAATAAAATTATATTTATACTTGATATCTCTGTGCTTTCTGGTGATGTTCCGTTGATTATCATGACATCATCTCCATCCGATTCAGAATCATATGTATTGATATCATCTTCAATTATATTCCGTTGATTGATTTGGTTGACAGACGGTGACTTAGAGCGGGTTAACGGCGGTGGCATGATGATTTGATGGCGGTTTTAGTTGAAGGAGATGATTTTGATCTGCGGATGAAGATGAAGATGATCGATTTGCCGGTTAACTGTAGTTTATGGAGCTGTTGATGTTAGATCGGAGGTTTAACGACGGTTTAACGGCGTTTTAATGGTGGTTTAATGAACGTTGATGGTGGTATATTGATCGGAGTTAGTTAGGTCAGTTGAGAGAACTGTGTGTGTTTTCACCTACAATTTAATCGAGGTGTGAGATTTTTGTTTATATATTAGATATTTGCTTGGTAATTACAATAATGCCCTTGATTAGTGTAATTTTGAAGCTAATCTTAGCCATTAGATCTAAAAAAAGGAGGGACTAGATGGATGGCTAGGATCTCTTCTCGCGTTCTCACAAAAAATGGACTTCTCACAAGAATGGCCCCCTATATATATATATATATACACACACACACACACTAAAAGCCACTTGCGGTACTGTAGCAAAAACACTGTAGCAACAGTGTTGCTACAGTGATTATAACAGTGTTTATGTGAGTCCGGTATTGCAGCATGTGTACTGTAGCAACACTGTTCATCCGTTATTTCTTTTTTATTTTTTTAAAATTTTTGACACTGAGGTTAACTATTTAACAAAAACAGCACCTCAGGTTAAATTTTAATTTCAAAGATTGTCCCAAAGGACTAACTTTGCAACATATCGATCCCGTTAAAAATTACTGTTCATTCGTTAAAAAACTATTCATCAGTTTTTTTTTTTTTTTTTTTTTTTTTTTTTTTTTTTTTTTTCTCTCTTTTAAAGAACACCTCATGTTAATTTTTAATTTTAAAGTTAGTCTCAATGAACTAACTTTAAAAAAAATAGTACTTGCGTTTATCGATCTTTTGCAAATTTAGTCCTTAATAACAAAAATAATTTTTTTCAATCGTTTTATTTCGAGTTTAGATTAACCACAACATTTCCACAGAAACGCGCGGGTACCCCGCTCGTTTACTCCTATTCGTTAGTAGTAGTATATCATTTGCTTTTTCTTTTTTCTCAAAAACAATAACGTGCTTGCATTATTTTTCTTCCTCAAAAGTTAATAGGTACATTCACAGTTTCACACCTTTGTGATTGCGTGTGTGTAAAAGGTGAAATAATTTTATTTTATTTTTTATTTATTTATTTATTTATTTTTTCTTCAAAAGATAAATATTGCATAAACATGTACTCGTTTTTCTTTTTGTATGGTTGAGTACCTTTTTTTTTTTTTTTTGGGTAAGCTATAGTTGCCCTTTGTTACTTTAGCAAATTGAATATGATTTAATTTTTTTCTTTTACTTATTGTACCCTTAACTTTTACCAACTTATGACAAAAGATATTTGTCTAGGTGATTAAAAGGGGCAAAATATAAACTTCTAATACGAATTTAACAAGGTTTGGTATAAGGGACATGTCAATCTTAAATTCTAGATAAACTACCAATTAGTAGTCTTACACTTAGGGTATGTGTTTGGTGTAACCAATTGTTTAGTGTAGGTTGGAGTAGGAGTTAGAGTTGTTGGAGAATGTAATAAGTCACCCATTTGGTACATGTTCCATCCAAGTGTCACATGTATTTTAAACTATACCAATTTTGGGTTGTTACACATAAACTGGATGAACATTGCGTATGACAATTATTTGTTCTTGTGATGTTACCTATGGAAGGGATATCAAAAAAATGAGATTTACCAATACACAATGTCGTCCAAAACCTATATAGATTGCATTCATTTACTTTTTTGTCTTCTACCTTTCTTAGAATTTGTTAATGTTGCAACGTCATTTGCGCCTTTGCGTTCTACCATTCTCCATTACAATGGGAAGAAAAACTTGTACGCGTGGTCTTCGATAGTTTGTTTTTTTTTTTTTTTTTTTTTTTTTTTTTTTTTTTTTTTTTTGAACGAAATCCACATCTAGTATTTAAGATTTGACTTTAACAAAAGAAAATTGTAGAGTACTTTGAAAATGCTTAACCCTTTTCATTTCTTCATAAGAAGAATGGCAATAACCCCAACATATTATCCAATCATTCATAAATGTAATAATGCCACAGGTAAAATTTACTTTCTTGATTAGCCACCGGAAAACTTTATTCACTTTGTCGTAATGCACAGCAATTTGCTTCATAAATAAAGAATGTTTTGTTTAGAAAGAAGAGTCTAAAAGGTGATTTTATTGGAGACAAATTGACAACTGGACTTCAGGTCTTCAATGCACTTTTCGTCAATTATAGAGTGTGCACATTATTTTTTAGCTAAATTTCTTAAATTTAACTTCAAGCATATATAACTATTTAAAAAGTGGTACTCATTTAGTAAAAAATTGATAAACCAAACTAAGTTTTACGGAGTAGCATACAACAATTTACTTGATTAGGTGACATAACCATTATGCATGTTATTCTGTCTCTCCTTTGGAATGCAATGTAAAACTCATCATGATTTAAAGTGTTCTACTCATTTAGTAAAAATCCAACTCCGTTTCAAACATAATCACAATCTAAATAGTTTTTGAATTGCAAACTAGGAATGATTGTCTATATTTACTACTCTTGTCAAACCCAGTAATAATGTCACTGGCTTTATCATCGACACCTTTGATCGAACACAAAATCTAATAATCAACTGTAATATAAAACGAGCAGTAAAAATAGCATACGAGTCTCTTGATTTATTTGACACTGGAAAAACTCACACGGTCTACTGTTTCGGAAGTCTACTAGATAAAACGACCAAATGTGCCATTTTTGTGAACAAGGGAAAACTGTCAAGTGGATATACAAGTCTCCTAAATCTGATTAAATAGTTTAGGTCAAATTATTTTTAATATTTACTGATACAAAACTGATTTATCAAGAACTTGCAACTAAAATGAAACCGATTTTCCAGAGCTTGCATCTATAGAATTAAGCTTGTATTATAAACAGCCTATATGTTTAATGATACAAGAAACTGATCATTGTATTACTGATAGTAACTACAAGTTGCAAAAATCCGTTTAAAACTGAATCCAAATACCACTTAAGCTCTTCCAGATAGAAATAATCAGACAAAAGATACCATGCATGTTAACTGGAGGTAAAACTAGAGTTATAGAAACACCGAAAAGGAGGTGATAAACTTAAAACTTTAATCTACGGGTCTACGGATCTTTCACAAAAACCAAAAGGATTCTAAGTAGATCAATCCAAAAAGACACATGACCATCAGTACCATATCAAAATACCATGCATCAAAATGGATGAACCGATGAGTATCCTTCAAGGTGACACTGTACAAAGTTAACGTTTTTTTTTTCCTTCCTGCAGAAAAGAACAATTGCATGAAGTCCATATTCATTTGTTACTTCAGCAACTAGAGCAAAGACATCAAAACGCTGGTGAAAACTATCAGCAAAAACACTCTTCCATTGCAGCAAGTCCATAAAGCTTTATGCTCATTTTTGTACACGAGTAGACTCAAGTTTTTTCAACTCAAGTCCTTGTTCCTAAAATATAACACAGATTAAGATGTTCAATGAACAAAACAAATGGAAGCAGGAGTGCATGACATCTAATCACATAAACTAGTACGCGTCAAATGACTGTTCTAACCTTATGAATCTTATTCCACCACCTTTTGGACCTTGTTTGTAGTAAACACCACTCCATGGCCATGTCGTACTCGATTGTATTAGGCTGTGAAAAATGTGAAGTAGATACAGCTTCATCCTGGAAAATAAACTCATCTTGAGTATAACAAATAAATACATAAACAAAAAATAAATAAACAAACATAATAAGATAATACTACCTCACGTTGACTTCGAACTCTATTCTTATCAAGGACAAGGTGGCCAAAAAAACTGGAATGTTCCTTTGTTGATATAGGAGGGCAAACAGTAGCAACAAGAGGCCTGCGGATTCAGATGGAAATGAAGTTTGAGAGGCATAAGTGCTAAAATAACAAACAAGAAATCGTGGGAAAATACTGAACAAAGAAGAAAAGAGTTCTATTCTTGAGCAAACTGCATAGCATCACATATCACAAAAAGACAGCTAGAATATCTTAAACTTACAGAGCAAGAATTAACAGAAAAGGCGTGAAGCTAGAAGAGACACAAAAGGTACTGCTTCAGATCACAAATTCCATGACAAGAGACTAAGGTCACCAAATTTTTCTGAATCAAAATATTGCAAGTACACTGACGGAACACTTTTGTTTGTTTAGCGTCACCGCCAAAAGACCGCAATCGATTAACTATAGCAAAGCTTATAGTAAGCAAAGCGAAGGTTCTACTAAGAGATGAATAAAATCGCTATAACAGTGACTGATAATATATTCTGATATGATATGGAATTGCATATATCTATATCCCTCCAAAGGTGAATAATTGCATATATATCCTTGGTACAAGTTTTTGATGCACATGGTACAATGGTTTTTATGAATGCAAAGGATATATATGAAATTTTGCATCTTTGGAGGGATATATATGCAAATACAATAGCAACAATCTTAACGCATGGCCCTGCATATATAATAGTGAGATATAAAAGTGACCATTATTGCATATCCTTCCTAGAAATACAACATCCCACACATGCTAACATATATACTAGTAAGTTCAGAAATATGATGTGCATACCTCCTGTTTGGTAAGATCAAGCATTCTTCATCCAATCTTACAAGGATCCTTTGAGCTGCTTCCTTGGTGTTAAGCAAAATGAGAGCTTGATCTAGAAAATAGAAGTTTAGAGTTTTAGTTTTCATTAATACACAGTAAGACAATTAGGCATTTAGGCACATCGTATATATTATCTGAAACATACCGTAATGTGGGCCAGATACTGCAGTGCGCTGTACAATCTTTGCTTCACAATTTTCATTAAAAGCATGCCAAACTATATCCTGAAATACAGATAAAACAGTCAAATAAACTACTACCTTCTCCCAACGTCCTATAATATAGAAAGAAAAAACCAACATATGACATTGGCAGCCTTATTTGCTTGTTGACGAAATGTTTAATCAGACAACAATGTAAACAAAGGAAAATATTTATATAAGTATGTGTTACACTTTTTAGTTAAAAGATGGAGCCATTTAACACATTCTTTGTTAACGACTCAAGTAAAAAATATAAAAATGATCCCCAGTCTTAAACATATATTTAGAAATAGGATTCTAACAAATACAACAATAAAAGAGTAAAAGATGGATATTCAAATTAGTTCTCATATGCCAAGACAATTGTAATATTGATAATGAAAATACAATCTCATGTTGTTTTTGCATATAGATGACTCGTACTATATTTGAAAATTGTAACAAAATTCTCGATAAAAGACACCACCAATTATATTACTGAATATACTAAAAGTTCTCACAACGAAAGCAAGATGATTCATCTTATTGGTATAAACATATACCTCAATGTCTGCTGAAGTAAAATCTGTATCCACATTGTGAAGCAGAACGGCTTTTCCTTGATCATATGCATTCTTCAACCTTTGATCCCAAGGCTACATTAAAAGAATAATAAATCAATATACAGATGAGCATAAGTTGTATGCAAGACAATAATAAAATGGATACAGAATGGCACATTAGATTCTTCTTTTCATCTATCATTCAATATACGATTATGTTTCCTTATCCAACAATTAAACTAAATGGACTTTAAACAGTATAGAACTCGAAGAATTGAGATGTTAGCAGATAGATAGCATAAAATACTCTAAATAGGATATTGACTTCCAAGATCAGTTATCTTCTTAGAGAGAGTATTAAAGAAAGATAAAGAAAATAAACTGAATGACAGAAAAATATAAAGACAAGAAAAACACTTACAAGTGGCCTAAACCAGCGACTTTTATCCTGCAAAAGATTTACAAGAAACTTATGTTAGTAGTAACAAAAAACGAGTTCAACATAAAAGCCGGATACATCATCACTGATGATAAACGCATGTAAAAAAATGTAGATAAATTTATGGGAACCTTATAACACCTTCATGAAGATGAAGTGTATTTGTTAAAAATTGCCTTTCATGTCAACTTATATATCCTTTGTTGCAAAAATTCTATTTAGAAACCACAAAAAGGTTTTCATCATAGACAAATAATTGAAATTTTCCAAATAACCCGAACATAACACCATGCTACAAGAAGGAAAAATCCTAGTGCACACGGAAATATTAAACTGTAAAATGCAGCACTGAATCCGACGCAACTTAATGGCCATTATTCGCAGAGACACAAAAGCTGATGCAGTCGGTACATTGTTAGACCCATGAATATTATTTGATACTTTGAAGAAAAAGCATTAATATTATTATTAGATAGGTTCAAGGTAGTTAAAAGCGAAAGCGACCTCAAAGCGACATGCCTTTTTCTAAAGCGAGAAGCGAGAAGCGACAAAAGCGAGCGCTTCAATTAACTTTTTACCCTTTGTGCATGTAATAGTGTCTAGTATGAAAACAATGGTTAAATAAAAACATAATTATCTTAAAATCTTCATTTTCAATCTAAAAAGACCACAAAAGAGAAGTTTATTCAAATAGTTAAAGCTTAAAGTCTAATATTTTTTATTCGGAATAATCATCTAAGTTCTCATTTCTTATTTCCCCATCGTTTCTGAGATCCACTATATCATCTTCATCTACAAGATCCTCGTCGGATTCATCGAAGAGTGCCCTACTTGTAGATGCCGGTGCATTTCTTCTTGTATAATGCCTCGGCTCATTTGCACCACTAGCACTAGCTACGGTACCCCAAGTTAGTGCTTCATCCTCACCAAACACAAACTCCCCTTCGGCATCATTACGTTAATAAGTGTTAGTATTTATAATATTATGTTAAAGGGTTAGTTTTGTAAATATTTAACCTAATTTAAAAGATTAGGGCCGGCTGTAAAACTTCATTAGGTAAAAAATTAAAAACTAGCCGTTATGCAAAAAAGCGAGCGCTTTTAGGTCGCTTTTCGGTCGCTTTAGGTCGCTTCTGCTCGCTTTAGTAAAACGCATCGCTTTTTTAGAATCAAAGCGCTATAGGGCGCTTCGCTTCGCTTCTTCGCTTAAAGCGCGCTTTTTCTCGCTTTTGACTACACTGGATAGGTTTTGTTGTTTAGATAAAAGATCGGGAAAAGTAGTCTTCTAAATTGTTAATGACAAGGTAATCAATATATATTTGGCTGGATTGTAGGTCAACTTTAGTATGAGCTAGATTCTCATTTACTAATTGCTTAAAATCTAAGAAAAAGGGATTTCAAGAGTTACTTATGCAAAGAAAACTTACAGCATTTGGCTTTGGACCACATACGAATTCCTGGTACGGAATTTTCTTATCTCTATCATTTGACAAAGCAGAACCCTTGAGCAACTTGTTCATAGCAAGCTTCTTTTTATTCTCATCAGATTGCTCTCCTTTATGTTTCTTATCATTCCTAACCGAATCCAAACCAAGCCCAGATTTTGATTTTCCTTTGGATAATGCAGAACTTGCTACCAAATCTTCTCCGCTAGGACCGCTGCTGCCATTTGTATTATTCCCTACCCTTCTATTATCCGGCAATTCTCGAGAACAATCATCCTTTGTTTTCTTTATTATATTTCCTTCCAAAGCATCTGTAACTTTTAATGAAGCCTTACCATTCCTTTGGTTCAATTTCTCTTTGGTTGAACCAGATGTTCCCACACCGTTCAAATTGATAGCATTGACTGGTATTTTATTGGAATTCTCAACCTTTGATTTCTTCAAGGGTACATCCGTCAATTTCTCGGAGTCCCGAGCAACTACAGGCTCAACACCTTTTTCCTCAGGTAAGTTTTTACCATCAGGCTTGATTTTCTTTAAGGGTCGATCATTTGACTTGTAAGATCCTGTAGGACTTATGCTACTTTTCAGAAAATTGGGATCATCCTGAAGCTTATCAGTTACAGTTGTTAAAAGCTGTTGCGGTTCACTAACAGTAGTAATGTTCGGGTTTTCCTCTTTGGTTGAACCAGATGTTCCCAAAGCTTTGAGATTATTAACATCAGCAGGTAACTTGTCTTCATGTTTTGATTTATTGTCAACTATTGATTTCTTGGTGGACATATCCTTGAGTTCGACCTCTGTTTCCATGAAAGGTGTCTTAAAATCAAATTTTCGTTTCTTGAAGGGTCGATTTTGTAATTTATCAGATCCTGAAGGAGTCTTGTTTATCTCCCTATTCTCCAACTTATCTTCTGGCAATATACTCATTTTCATGTTATCCTTATTAGCTACATTAATTGTACCCGTTTCTGACTTTGTGCCAAATGTTCCCACACCGTTCAAATTAATAGCATTGACTGGTATTTTATTGGAATTCTCAACCTTTGATTTCTTCAAGGGTTCATCCGTCAATTTCTCGGAGTCCCGAGCAACTACAGGCTCAACACCTTTTTCCTCAGGTAAGTTTTTACCATCAGGCTTGATTTTCATTAAGGGTCGATCATTTGACTTGTCCGATCCTGTAGGACTTATGCTACTTTTCAGCAAATTGGGATCATCCTGAAGCTTATCAGTTACAGTTGTTAAAAGCTGTTGCGGTTCACTAACAGTAGTAATGTTCGGGTTTTCCTCCTTTTTGTCCAAGGCAATTTCAGGGACAGCGCTTATGATTTCACTCTCTTTTCGATTAAATATATTATTAACTGTAACAAAAATTAAAAACACATAATAGGTAAAATGTTACGAGATCTAGACAGTTTATAAAGCAAAGGTTTGGGAAAGAACATTTGATAGACATACTTTCAAGATCACCAACTTTATCATCCATTGTATCCAATATAGTACAGCTCTGAACATTGAAAGTACGATAAAATACAAAGTCCGCTGCTTTAAGTTCCTCATCTGAAGGCTGGGGATTTCGGCAATCCTTTGATACACAAACAACATTGCATGGACCGGCAATTGACTCCTGATCAAATAATGATGACAATTAGCATAAGTAGTAAGTCCTGACACGAAATGCACTCAAATATGTGACCATACTCGTCAACCACCTAATAGAGAACACCTCGATTATGTCACCAATCACCATACCCATCGACCATCTACATAGATCATAAGTGTTAACTTTAACCTTGTCCCATGCGTCAAGATGAGTTTGACAACATGACTAACCAAATTAGTCACAATCAATTCTCAAATCTTGTACAAGGGCATAATTGTCATTGTCCCATGCGTCAAGATGAGTTTGACAAATTAGTCACCATACTCATCGACCATCAGCAAGTAGTCATAATTGTCATGTTGTCATAGCTTCGATATTTGATTGGATTTATAGTAAAATGTGATATTGCAACTTCCACCTTGAGGAACCAATGATGAAAATTGAAATCCCTAACACGTTCTTTCTAGGCTTACACAACCCTCTCTTACCGTCCTAGATGCATCAACCTCGTTACCAAAGTGAGATATCTTGTATCTATTCATTATTTAAAGTTACACTCCCATCCACATGCATCATTGCCTAATTGCAACCCCTTAATAGGCACACTGTCCAAACTATTAGCACCAACGACCAAAATGACCTAAGTTGAATCAAAATGAAACATTCACCCTAAGAAGTAACCACAAAAGCTGCAACCCTAACGGGCACCCAGATTTGACTCGATGTTAAATCTATGATCATTAGGCTACATAAACATGAGCCTTAGATAAAACTTTAATCCCAACGAGTAACCTCAAAAGTTCCAACCCCGCCTTGGGCACCCATCTAATAATCCATAAGAATCGCTAAGCAATAGCCAATTTGACCAACTTCAAGATTCCCGGGATGATCTGCAAATTCTAACTTTTATTTGCCAAATCACCAAAAGTGGCTCGATGAGCCATAAGAATCACTAAGCGCTAGCAATTTGACCAACTTCATGATTCCTACGGGATGGTCTGCAAATTATAACTATTTGCCAAATCATCAAAAGTGGCTCGATGAGGTTTTCATCACCCATCTCATTTTTTTAACTCTTCACTCTCATATATAATAGGGACTCGTGGAGAACTAGAATTAGGATAGACGAATATAATCTAGGTGGTTATCCTGTTGTATGGTAGTTTTTGTCTAGACTTTCTAGGTGTTTAGGTATAGAGTTTTATAGCTAGTTTCTTCTAGGCTTTCTAGACGATCTTAGGAGCTCCACGCGCACATATTGCCAAAGCGTTTAGGTATAGGAACTCGTAGCTAGTTTCTTCTACATAATATAGGTGTGCATACAGTTGTAAGTCAATTAACATTTTACAGATTAGATATGGGACAATTATAAGGTTGTTGAAACAACATGCAATCATATAATACATCACTAAAACACTTACGTGCGCAGGTTCAAAGTAATATATAAATACAAATATTTAAACCACAATCCATCAATGAGTTGTAGTTAATCAATCATTTCCGTTCATAGAATCGATAAAAAGATCTTGAACTTGTATCTAATTTGTACTTAGTTGCTCATATCATGCTCTCATCTCTATATGAATACACAAATTCAATCCTTCATATGGAATTTACAGGCTAATCTATGTTGATTTGGTTTGTATTATCAAACTTAATTAACTCATTGTTCTATATGTATATCTAAGCATGTAAAAATCAATTTATATAATGGCATATAAAAATTTTACACTTAGTTTAGCATTACCTGTGAGTGAAACTCAACTTTTAGTATATAACATTGTAGAGTAGATCATCAAACTTTGCATGAATCTACATATAATAAGAGGTTTTTTTGTAAAAAAATAAAAATAAAAAAACCATGTAACATGACGTACAACTTTGAAAAAACATAACATGTACTGATTCATAAGGACCAAAAAGAATGTGTTCATTACAAAAAGTATAACAGATTATTGGATTTTTTATAACTGGTGGACTGTCTTGATAGAGCAAAAATGCTTGTATTAATAGACACAAATTAGGTAGAAAAGACTATATTTAAAACGAATATTAAGATGATATAAATACGGATAACATATTGTTTTTAAACGTTGATTTCATTGTGTTAGGCTTGTGTTGAAAACTATTGGCTGGGATTTTGATTACATGAATCAATCCCTTTTGAGTATACAACAGTCAGTTTTTTGCCATCGGCCTTCATAGCATCATTTCCTAAATTATAGGCGTTTCTAAAACAACCTACTAATAATCCTGGTGTTTCAAATCCTTGCACATCAAAGCCCCGCCCAGTTTTCTTGTTCATTCAAAATATTTGCTTAGGTGTTCACATGGACTTTCATATGATGAGATGGAAGTGAGTTGGCATTTAATCTTCCGTGATTTGCTATTATGTCTTTTTTTCTTATATGTTGCACCCCTTGTACGTAGATTATGTTTTATATGCTTATATGCTTTTAGGTTTCTACACGCTTTTTAAACATCGGTTACTATTTACAACTTAGTTCTCTTCACAAACTATGGTATTTATCGACTTGGCACGGTTCTTTTAAATATAAGACAGTTGAATTGGATGATTCTTCAATGAAGACAGCGGCTAGACTTGTTTAATGGAGCATCAACTTTCTTAGACGATTCTAAACGGCTCGGATTTCGTGTTTAGGAGGTTTATAGAAAGACATTTAAACAAAAGCAAACTAGACAAAACAAGCACGGATTATTATAGTAATATACTTGATGTTAATAATATCGTAAAAGCAACTCATCTAAATAAACAAAGGAATGATAAATTGAGATCCATATGTAGTGCCTGTCATGACTACATGATGACTATTTCCGTGTACCTAGTGCTTAGGGACTCACTTCCAAGTACCTCTAATTTACGAACACTTAATTTGTCAAAATGCTTCATTAACCATGTCCTTCACTTATGTCTTGTAAACAAATACTTCACTTTCTCAAGCTTACCTAAGTTAATCTTCCTCCTTCCAGAAACTATTATGGGTATGTTTGGCGAAAGTAACTGTTGCTGAAACTGGTGCTGGAGATGGTGCTGGAGATTATAAAAAGAGATTATTTTTATAAGCTACATGAAGTAACCTTTGGTTTTAAGAGATTATGGAAGATTATTTTTTTTAGAATCTCTTATAAGTTATGTCTGCCAAACAAAGATTATTTTTTAAGTAGCTTATTTTTTGAAAAAATAAGCACAATCTCTCAACAATCTTGTGTGCCAAACATAGCTTATATAATAAGGATACAAATTAGACAAATGGTTTTTTCAGTTGACCAATAGGAGAGCTCAATTGCAAAATCGAGCCCTCCTATTGGCTAATAAAAGTCAAAGATGAATTAGTTTGGTCAAAGTTTTGAAAAATTTGGTGGGAAAAAAAATGTAAGCTCCTCCTTAAAAAAAAAAAAAAAAAAAAAAAAAAAAAAAAAAAAAAAAAAATGGGACTCAAATGTATATAAACTTTATATTTTAATTGGTTAATAGAATTTACAATCAAACCTTAAACTTTTAAAAAGAGACTAATCTTAAATCTAATTTTATGGACTTCTATAAAATCCTCAATTTCCATAATTTCAAAAAAATATTATATATTTAACGATATAAGTTCATTTACATACCAAACATTTACTCACATACCAAGGGACAAATCTCAGACGGTCATTTTTAATAAACCCATTTTCATC
This sequence comes from Artemisia argyi, assembly GCA_030686995.1. Classification (NCBI taxonomy): domain Eukaryota; kingdom Viridiplantae; phylum Streptophyta; class Magnoliopsida; order Asterales; family Asteraceae; genus Artemisia; species Artemisia argyi. The sequence continues at coordinate 94,517,401 of CM060693.1, forward strand.
ATTTTTTTTTCCAAATATTAATCTCTTAAACCGTTAATTGTTAATCGGAAAAAAAAAATTATATACCATCGCGACGAGCATTTAATAATCTTTCTATAGATGATAGATGGGCACTTTGATATACTTTCGACAAACTTTTTTTTTCGTCTTTTTCACTTTAACGTTTTTTCGTCTTTTTTTTCTTTTTCCTTGTTGCTGAAACTTGCATGAGAAATCACATGTGATATTACACTAATTTGGATAAAACACATAAAATCACATGTGATTTTTTACTAAGTGTGATTTTCACATGTGATTATAGAAGTTCCATAAATGAACTGCTATAATCTATAATTCGAATATAGTGTGTGTGATACATGGTTGGAAAGAGAATGTATGTTTTCCATTGCAAAAAAAGGGGAAAAGTTTTTATTTATAGACAAATACTTATGTCAATTTTAGTACGGATGTTAAGTGTTCGAACTTCAATGTTAGTGTTAAATCACATGTGATATGTAATTCGAATTTTGATACAGTTAAGAAAACGTGAAAAACGACCAAAAAAAAGTTTGTCGAAAGTATATAAAGTGCCCGTCTATAGAAAGATAATTAAACGCTGGTCGCGACGGTATAATTTGTTTCGTCTAACGATCAACAGTTCACGAAATTTTTAAATTTTAAACAATGGGTGTAATTGAATTTTTAATTTAAATATTAATTAATATCCCCCATTTTTTCTCAACAAGAAAATGAGTGACTGAGATTTGTCTCTTAGTATGTGAGAAAAGTTTTGTATGTAAAATAACTTTCCTCTATATTAAAAAAAAAAAAAAAACCTTTAAACTTTCTTTTATAAACAACTACTATCATAATTATTACTATTAAACTGAGACTATAAGTGTCAAAGGGCTTAATAGGCAATAACTTTGGGGTATGTATCTACTACGACTATATTCTCTTCTAAACTATGTCTCGTCATTGTTAACAAATGTTGACCATCAAATCGCCTCTATAACGTTACTAAAAGCGTTCATCGAGAAACCGCCTTACAACTACAATTAAACTTCCATCATTTATCACGGTAACATCAATATCAATCATCTTGAAACCAAGACCATGAGCATTTGAACACAACCACAAAAAAGGGTTGTGAAAATACCCGTAAGAGGAAGAAAAAAAAATATATCAAGTGTTCAACATTTGGTTTGAACTCACTATTGGCGTCATGAACATCCACCGAGCCACAAGGCTAAGACTAAAGATACATGACGTGTAGTCATCCTTAACTTGATATAGCATCTAAGATTTACATAGTTAAGGTTTATGTTTATTGTTAGTAATTATCTTTAACCTCAAACTTTTCTCTCGTTAAACATTGCATCCATTGTTAATCAAATCCCTTAATCTCCTGTTCTTACAATAACCATTAGTGATTAGTCTAATAAACTAACCAACTTAGAAGTATTAGAGTTGGTTATGCTAATAAACTTTCGGAATCAAACAAATCAATAGGAAGCTAGTCTCGTTTTCACCAGCTAAGTAGTAACATGTAACATGTATAAACCTACATCATGTGTCGTAATTTAGTATAAGATGGAAAAAAACCCTTCCGTTATATTATTTTCAAAGATTCTATACCATTGTTTGCAAATACCATGCATAACAAAATTCATTTAAGTATCTCGTGAGCATAATGTGTCTAAAGCAAAGGAGAAATAACTTAACTCTAATACTATCCCTTTAGCAATATAAGCGCCATGCTCATTCCCTACTTTAACTTCCCTAATAAAGAATCGTTTACATCATTAGTAATGAAGCTAGAAAAATCCTTTGAAAATGGGATCTAATTCCTAGAGTTATGCTCAATTTCTAAATGCAATATTCATGCAATGGTCAATGTAATAAAATACTCAATGAGTTATTGTGCCAACCTTTATGACTTCATCTGCGAACATAGTTAGATTGTAAAGAATAAATGTTCCTAAAGTCATTGTGTTTTCCTTTATTATACTTCATTCGAAAAGCTAGCATATTGTTTTATTAATCACAAAGAGTGTTTTGGCATCTAAGTTGAACAAGATTATGAGTAAAGTAGCTCAAGCACACTTGTTCTATACAAATTCTATGGGTATGTTTAGCGCAAAGCTTTTGAGAGTTTGAGCTTCTAAAACATGCTAGCTTAAAATAAGCTTTATTTAAAGGACAAGCTTATAAGAGCTTTTTAAAACCATAAGCTCTTAAGATAGAAGCTTCCTAGGAGGATCTTGAGGTTTTGATGTAGCTAATTACATAAATACCCTCATCTTTTATATTTTTGTAATTAGTTATTGTCCTTTAATGTCATTGAACTATAAGCTCTAGCTCCCACAAGCACAAGCAGCTCCGGTTAATGACGCAAAGCATACCCTATGCATGCTCAAGCTCCCGTGTAAGTCGAAGTAGTTTACTATAAAATTTACTGAAGTACTTAAAGCTCTAACCATGGTTTCCGACCTTTTGGCTGACTAATCCACAATCCACAAGGTTTGAACCTAACGCCAAGTAAAGCTCTCCCTTTTCAGAAGGTTGGCGTGGCCACTTCAAGGTTGTTTGCACCTAGCAGGAATTGAACTTGAGACCTCACACATTTTAAAGTGATAGTCACAAGCCCTTTTGCCACTAAGCCACAATATAGAACATATGAAATCCTAATAAAGTTTCTATTTATCTAATAGTTTCAAAACTTGCATCTATTACCGCAAAAGAACCTTGAGGAAGATATATGATGAAAATATAATGTTTAAAAGTTAAATTACCAAGGGATTAACATTGGCTAGACCATGCCCTTCACCGGATGCAAAAAGAATTTCGTTATCAAGAGTCTTGATGTTTCCAAGCCACTTCGAAACCTCCCCCGGACGAAAAAACCAATGTACTTTAACTTTCTTAATGTTCTTCTGACGCTCCCATATTCTTGTCAACTTGCCAATGTAAGGCTCTTGTAAGCCTTCCTTGTACATATACACACAATCATATAGTGTATACACTACTCCTTCATATATGAAAGATTCATAAAACTTGATCTCCTTGTTTTTCCCAATGCCTTTCTTCTTTAGCCACTTAAATTCAAGCTTAGCATTAGCATCTTTGTCAACATTTTCCATATCAAAAAAATTTGCAACCCCCACGACTTGCTATTGATGGAAGTATTTTTTTAAAACCTGAAGAACACATGACATATATTTTTAAGCTGACAACAAAAATCTAAAACTCCATAACTTCACCAACTTAAAGTTTATCTTTAACCATGAGAGTAAGAATACATTACTAAATTATAGTAAATTGGATACCTCTCGTCTTATTTGAGAATATAAGAAAAGGCACCATGAAGCATCATTCGATTCTAAAGAGTTTGTGGAACGTTTGCAAAAACAAAGAAAGAAATGCCCAATGTAGAAATGAAGTCACTCGATATCTTAAATACAACTCGTAAGGGAGCTTAAACGAGCTTAAACGACGTTATATTTAAAAAGACAGACGTATAAAATGTAACGCAATCAAAATTCAAAACCATTGTTGAAGGATGAGACAAACAAGTGATGTATGACAACCCTATTATATCTTTAACTTCGATACTCAATTATAAAGCCAATTTGACAAAAAGCAAGAACTTTTACATGTCTCGATGAAGTATAGTGGAGTATGATAATACACCCACGCTTGTTTAGTCTTTGTTCAACCTTTTTTTTTTTTTTTGGGGGGGGGGGGGGGGGGGGGGGGGGTAACCATGATTTCGGACATTTTCGGCCAATTCATCCACGAGGTTTGAACCACCGCCACACAGAGGTAAAGCCCTCCTTTTTCAGGAGGTTGGCGTGGCCACTTAAGGTTGTTTGCACCTAGCAGGAATTAAACTTGAGATCTCACACATTTTAGAGTGATAGCCACAAGCCCTTTTGCCATAGGCTACCCTTAAGTGGTTAAACAAATTTAATGACACCAACAACAGCATACCTAATCCCGTCGGAGCGGGATTAGGCACAAAACCCGTACGTCGAAGCACTATTCGGCAACATTGTGTTCGTGCTTGTGATGTTTTAAATTTATGATTGGCATATTGGGTGGCAAAATACAAACATGCATAGACATAAATGCATGAAGACATAAAATCATAATAGTATGCAAGCATATATAGAAATATTCATATAGAGTCCTAGTTGCAGAAAAGGCAAACATATATATAAGAAAAATGAAGCAAAAACATATACACATATTAAGAGCACAATAACAAGTATAAAAGTATACAAGCATACATAGTATTTGCATATAGGGGTGAGCATCGGGTCAAACCCAGACTAGACCGAGGCTAATTTAGCCCAAAACCACGGACCGAGGACCGGACCGAACATGTTCCGTCCTGTCCGGTCCGAGAAGGCAAAATGGTCGGTTGTACGTAAGACCGAACCGGACCGAGGACCGAACATGAGGTGAACTGTGAATAAAGCCAAACAAACATATACGTACTAAAAGAAATAAGAAATAAGGCTATGCAAACATATATAAGCCATATAAGCCGAAAAGCATACAATCATGAACTCATGTAAGGGTGAAAAGGCCTACGTGCATATATAAGTCTATGGACGAGGTATGTTGCACCACATGTGGAAGCTACTATGCAACGAGGAAAACCTACTCATCTACCATACACCCGGCTCTCCACGTGTTCCTAGCAGATGTAATGTCCTCGGATAAGAGAAGTAAAGTCTATTCTCCTTTTTGGACCACCTCTTCTTCTCCTAAAGCCATCGATTGTAAGAGATTACTCTCGCGATCTCCAACTCTTCCCGACATTACCAAACCATCTCAATCATCCTTCTCTCATCTTGTTGGCCGCGACATCAAGTTTCACTCTAGAAACTCTAACCTGAATCTTGTCTAACATAGTTTGCAAGTCCACCTTAGCATCCTTATTTCCACTACTTCCATCCTTTTGATCGAGTCCTTGTTATCGGCCACCAATCTAACCGATACAAGATGGACTAATCGACACCTTATAAAATTTTCATTTCAGCTATAGAGAAACTTTCTTGTCACATGGGACTCATATTGTCGCCCTCCACTTCAAGCATGGGTGTGTTCATCCTCTATACTCCCTAATTTGTGTATCACCGACCCGAGATATCTAAAGGACTCCTTCAGTCGTAAGATCTAATCGTTGATATGAATAACCGCTTGCTCGTTTCGGTTGTTCGCGGTCCACTTGGATACATTCTTATTCAAATGCATTTCACCGACACCGAGCAACTAAAGAACCATAATGATATAAATTCTTCTCATCCTATGTGAATGGCATCATACCCCAAAATGTGCAAGCACGGTCTTATTCTTATAAAATCAGTAAGCATCCATCCATTTAATATGGTCAAGCCCAAAGTCAAGCTTCGTTATAGCCAAGACAAAACTAAACGTCCTTTAAAATTTCAAATTGCCAATTCCGCTTATCATTCTCTAAGTTCCTTTCCTTTCCACAACTCTTTGTAGCTCTTTTTATGATATTATAAAACTAAACCCTGCTTTGTCGAATGTGAACACATCGGATCACCATCAACTAAAGTAAAAGACATAGCACAATAGACCGTCTCTAGTACGAGCTTAAGCGAACATGATTAATTAATGACTTAATCCAACAACCCATGAAGCAATATAGAGATTTACCGATTCATTACAAAAGTCAAGTTTATTGTTCTTTATTCCCTCGTTGTCGTTGTAATTAGTCGAACAAAAAAATACGCATTATAGAGGCATGTGAACTCATTACATTAGTAGTTAAAAAACTTCTTGATTGCTAAAATTCAATATACTAGATAATGAACCCGTGCGTTATAAATTTTTTAATTATACAATACAAATTTAGCTAATATAAACATATACTAAAACTTCTCTAGTTTTAAATAAACGTAATATACCAATAACATTCAAATGGGGCGTTAAAGATTATATCAACCAAAAATCTATAAAAGATTTTGTTAACAAAGTAAGAAAAGATCAAATAACTAGGTCTTTGAATTTTTCATCGAGAGACTTATTTGAACGATTTTAGTATGTAAATTTTCTATTAAATAGAAACAACGGTATCAAAACATACTTTAAGGCTCTACGCATCAAACACTTTTTTTTTTTTTTTTTTTTTAAATAAATAAATAAAAGAGAGATGATGTAAATCGAGAGGTTCTTTATCAACTACACACTACAAACGGATCACCATTTCCTAAATGAAAATATATATGAGAAAAGATTTTAGTGCGAAAAACACAAAATGCAAACCTAAAAAACAAAACAAAATCAATCATATGATCTAAAGCAAACACGAAAATAAAGATCATCCAAATAAGAAACATAAAAGAGAAGAAATAAAAGTAAAGAAAACCCGATTAGAGATGCAAATAACGATGGGAGCTTTTGGTTAGGGAGAGATTTTGAATTTCAAAAATCTTAGAATTAGATCAATAGTCATATATTGAATAAAACTTATATAGCAATATAAAAAGAAATCATCTAACAAATATCTACATGTAATATATTAGTTAGTTAAACTATCTTTTTATTTATTATTCTTTTTGTTAGTGTCACGTAATAGCATAATACTCCTCTTCCAACACTATCAATTTCAATTTGGGGTATACTTTTGTTAACGAAACATGTAATGCTATGAGTTGTTAACGAAACAAGTAATGCTATGTGTATGATGCGAGGTGCATCATTAAGTGCAATAATTTTCATGTACCATATAGGTGTCAATGCTATTATATATAGGTGTGAATGCTACTATATCATACCCACCAAGATTATAGTGACAATGAAGGTTTAAATGCAAATATCCACTTTTAAGGAAGGCATTAAAAATGAATACAAGTTTAAGGGCATCCACTATGATGAACCTCTAAAAAGGTTTATACAATTAATACATCATCAAGTTATATACTTTTTCGTATTATAGACCTATTTCTACTATAGATAAACCTATTTATAAAGCTTTTCATATCATAAAACACAACCAACATTTTCAAAAAGAAATTATAAAATAGTTTAGACCTCTTCAAGATCTTAGACCTTCTCATTCCACCTAGGATTGAAATGGTTTCTCACTATGGTTCACAAATTTATGGACCTCTTCAAAAGGTTTTAGACCTATTCATAAACCACCATAGTGGATGCTCTTACAACAAAAATACATTTGTTGATCAAAAACACATGTTTAATAATCTTATGCGTTATACTAAATTCCTTAACTTCATTAAATTCATTTCATACGAACAAACCTATAAGGATTATTAAATAAAAAATTCACAATCACATATATTGCACCATTCTTCTCTCACGTGTTACCTATTTATGTATGAGCTTTTAACACTCCACAATCCAATCAATCCATACCTCCTAAATTCTATACACCCATCGAAGTATTTACTATCGTCCAACATGTATTTAATTTTTCGCATCTAACAGAAGATAACATTTTGTTACGATCTCACATCGGCCAAGTATGGTATTAGTTGGTGGTTTATAAGTCCGAGTGTCCCCTCCTCTTACACGCCAGGTTTTTGAGTGAGTTTTGGACTTATAAACCAACAATTAATCTCTATTAAGTACGTTATAACAAATTTCTATACCACGATCAATTCTAGTCTCGACTACTTGTTTCAAACTAATAACGCTACGCTCTAGAATAACCTAAAAGCATATACAGTTCATAAAATACAAATCGCTACAATTCATTTTGCGTACATCATTCACTGGAGTAAAAAAAACGAGAGTTTAATGAAATCAGTGAATACCTATGGCGGACGTGCGGTGGTGAACAGCGACGGCGAATGGCGGCGGTGGGGCGGCGATAAGTTGATCGACTGAGACAGAACGACAATCCCTAATTTGTTTTTTATTAGATGAAATTGATTGAAATTAAGGGGTAGAGTGAAGTTTATATATGGATTCAAAAGTTTCATACTTAACCTTCAAAATGTAAACATCTCTGCAATTCGTTTTTTGAAAAGTTTAGAAAACAATATTAGAATTCTTAAGTGTATTATTTTGTGTTGAGAATTGTTTTTAACTTTCTAGAAAAACTAGATGAGCAGGATAGCAACGTGATTTTATAGCGGCAAATAGTTTTAATAATAAAAAAAATTATGGGTTATAAATGAAAATAATAAAAGTTTGAGGATTTGGCGATTAAACATAATGTTTTAAAACTCGGGTGGTTCAACCGGTTGAACCGATCCGGTCGAAAAATGGGTCAATATAAACCAGGTCAACCTGACGGGTTGGGTTAAAAAAACGGGTCAGATTAAATCAGGTCAACCCGCTGGGTTTAAAGCGTCTCGGGTAAACCCGATTTTCGATGTGTATTAATAGTTTTCTTTTAAAACATATGTGTATTAATAGTTGAAATTGCTCATAATTAATTTTTTTAACATTTCTTTTTTAATTTTTTTTCACATTTCACTTTCTTGAATTTTCACTTTGACCATTTTTGTTTTATAAATAGTATAGATATGTAAATTTCAAATTATTTCAGTAGCACAATAAAATATCACTTATAGCTATTACAATTTTTCAAAGATTTAGAAAAATGTTATTTTTTTAATCCAAGGTCATAAATATCACTAATCAAAAGCATGTACAATGCCCCTATTTTTTTAAGTACTAGATTCATTTGCCACACAATATTTTTAATAATTTTGGGTTATGAAAAATCGTCAATATAAATCATCATCCAATGCAGAAAGTAGACAAAAAAAAACTTTATAAATTTAGAAAGGTCCGGAGAGTAAATGGTTAAATTGAAAAAACTGAATGATACCAAATATGTGGTCCATCAAGTCACTACCTTTAATGCAACAAATCATTAGATTGACGCATTTAAATTGTGACAGGTTTTGAAAAACCATCATTAAAGATACTGTTTGAATATGCTCAAGGCGTATTACATAATTATACGTCTAAGTATATGTGAGCCTATGGGGTATAACACATAAGATTTTTACCGCGTATTTAACATTTCGTATATACTTTCCTTCTATAGAAGATGCCTCCAAAGAGAACCACTCGTAACTCTAATGAAAACCCTTACATTGTTGTTGTCATAGCACAACAACTTCAAGGACTACTTCTCAAAATCGTCACCCAAGTGAGTAACCACATCATCAACAATGGTAATGGAGATGGCAAGGGTAATGGAGGTGGTAACGGTAATGGAGGTGGTGGTAACAGGAACAATGGGTGTACGTATAAGGAGTTCTTAGCATGTAAGTCGAGGGATTATGACATCAAAGGAGGTGCGACATCACTTACTAGATGGATTGAGAAAATGAAAGCGGTGATGGACATCAATAGCTGTGTTGATAATGAGAAAGTGAAGTATGCAGCGAGCTCGTTGATCAACAAAGCCTTAACTTGGTGGAACACACAAATTCAGGCTAGAGGAGGGCTGCTGCCATAGGTATGACTTGGGAGGAGTTTAAAGCTTTGATGGTGGAAGAGTACTGTCATGGTAATGAGATGCAGAACTTAGAAGAAGAGTTTTAGAACCACATAATGGTGGGAGCAAACCATGCTGGGTATACTGACATATTTCATGAGTTGGCTAAGCTAGTCCCTCATTTGGTTACTCCCAAATCAAAGCGTATGAACAAGTATATCCATGGATTGGTCCTTCAAATCCGTGGAATGGTTAGGGCTACTAAGTCGATCATGATCCAGAGTGCCATACAGAAGGCAAGAGCACTGACTAATGAGGCGGTTAGGAGTGGGTGTAGCACCTCCAAAATTTGGTACAGCGGAAGACTTCACAATGCTTCAAGGTGCTACAGGGATTGGTACACAACACAAGCATAATAAAACGGAAATACCACATCCGTTTTAAATAAAACATTTCAATCAAATATTTAATGTTTACATTTATTTAAAAGTGCGGAAGTAAGCCCAAAATATAAAGATATGTCCCAATTAGATTATCATAGTCTGAACCGTGCCACTTGCCAAGCCTCCAAATCCTAAGCAGTCAACATCAGATGCATCAATTACCTGAGAAAACATGCTAAAAGGTCAGCTAACACTGGTGAGTTCATAGGTTTAAGCATAAAGTATAACAGTGGACCAAATTATACAAGTTTGCTATGCTAGGCTAAGTCACAAAACCATATAAGTCATCTGCACACAGAGGAGTGTCACACAAACAATCCGCTATAGGTGCACCGTATAGTAATAACTTGCACTATTGCAACACGTTATAATGCACTTGCATTATTACAGCAACTTATAATATCCCTGCACTATTGCATCATGTTATAATGTTCCTGCACTAACGCATCATGTATGGCAAGTAAATCCTAGCTAACATAGCAATTATAGCAAAGTCATATAATAACAATTGGTCTAGACAAAACAGTTGTGCATGTTTTCTCACCCCAAGGTTACAAATAACAGTATATGAGTAAAAGTGCGGTTATTGTTAGACCCGTATCCCGGATACAAATAGGCCAACACTAGATGAAATTGACTATGACTTAATGTGATTGGTTAGTCAATGGAAGTTACGTTTAGTCAAATCCGATAGTCAATATGATGGTCAAAGAATATGTAATGTGATTATAGAAAGTATTATGTGTCACAACTAGAATGGAAATAGACTTTAAGGACCAAAGTTGTCAAGTGGTAAATATGCTATAAGGTTAAGTGTAGCTAAAGTAGAAGAAAAGTAACCTAAGGGACCAAATGTGACAATAATCTGGAGACTTCTAATAGTATCATTAGATTTCCAGAAAGTGGAGGTGTAGGTGTGTGTGTGTCATGAAGTGAAGAAGGGATGGAAGAAGAGACCAAGCATTGATGGTCAACCATGGGTCTACGTATCCCAATTCAAGTATATGAAGCCCTAGCAATGATTTTTATCCAAGTAAGTATCTAAATTAGTGTTTAATTGATGATTGAGAGGTTAGGGTTTATGAACCCTAGTTAAAGGAATTGGGTAAATGGTGTTTATAAGCTAAACCAAGAAGTTATGATGAATATGGGTTAAGTACTATTGGGTTTAAGCTAATAATTTAATGGGGCTAATTATCATATAATCATAATATGATTATATGATAATTAGAGGTGCTTAAGGAAGAGATGTGGTAATGGTAATCATGGTATAGGATATTGATTATATGTTTATGTCTATAGTGGTGTTGGCTTAAATGACAATAATGAATGATGATGATGATGGAAGAAGATGATGATGATGATGATGTTTAATTAAGATTTAGCTTGGACTCAAGGTAAGTAAATCGGTTATAAGTTAATGTTATATGGATTTCTATGCATTATATGTTATGTTGTTGATGTTAAGGTCACTAGTACACATTTGGCCTTTCGTCACACATAGCGTATTTCGAATGGTCACACAGCAACATATTTACGTGACTAAATGTACCAGCCTTAAATAAACAGCCACACTTGATCCGACTTGTGTGACCATTTCGTAAATATATGTCACACATTGGTGTATATATGTGACTAGAGGGTAACTGGTAAATATTTTTCGACATTTTAGTCACTTTTAATTCGGGACGTGTGACTGATACAAATCAGCTCGAAACATTAGTCACACTATATATATACATATGTGACAAATATATGTCACACAATTGAACAGTGTGACTAAAAAAGATATATGGTCAAATGAAGTACTTGCGTATGTGGCTAAATTATATAGTCAAGTTTGTCACACATTATATAAACGTGACTGCTATTCTTTGCTGAATAGTTAGCCACATATGAATTTGAAATGTGTGACAACTAAAAATTCAGTTTGAAACGTTAGTCACGATATGCATTTAAGAGTGACAAATATATGTCACACACTTGAAAAGTGTGACCAAATGTCATATATGGTCACACTAAACCATACAAACATGATTAAGCATAACGAAAATTCGATACATATGGTCACGTAAGTTAATATGTGTGTCTAAAGTTTAGTGCGTGTTTGCTTTCCAAATCCTAATGTGTATAGTCACATATATTTGTAGCACGATCATGTGACTATAGGCTTTACAATAGTCGCACCATATCACAAATGTGTATCTAATCATGATTATGGCCACGTTATAAGGGTATTATATGTGACCATTAACCATGTACACATTTATCCTTGTAATATAAATGAAGTTGTTGTAGTCTACTTAAATTATGTTAATCATTACCTAAAAATAGATTTAGTTAGTTGTAAAATGAATTTAGATAGGATTGTTTTATGTTTTAAAAATTTACAAAGATTTGTTGTTTTAATATTGTAGTTTTAAATGTTTGTAACAATCATTTAAAACTATAATGTAAAAGTTATAATCTAATTAAAATTCTTGTATTTACAAACGAAATAAAGTTAAAACATCAAGTTAAACGAAATGAAGTAGTTGTAATATACTTTAATTATGTTAATGCTGTTTGGCATAACTTAATGCTGCTAGGCATAAATTAATGTTGCTAGGAAATTTTGGGATGTGTATGTTGGTAACCCAAACGTTTAGCATTTATTACCCAAACACGCCTAAAACACATTTTCACATGTAATTACCCCGCCTATTTATATGCTATAACCCAAGTAACTTCCTCATTCATCTGGTAAACAAAAACAGTAAAACATAAATTGTATCAAAGGGTGTAAGAATGTCTCAATTTGTGCTTCTTCGGGAACTTGAAGTGGCTGCTAACTCAACTGAGTTACCATACCAAATGACGGTGTATTTTGATAGGGAGACACAGCGTGATGTGAAGTATGCGAAAGATCTGTTTAAGGCATATCAAGAGTTGCTTGATATTGTTATTCAAAGGAACAAGTACATGGCTGAAATGGAACTTGTGCGTCCTTCGGTGCAGATGTTCAAGTGCTGTTTAAGGCATATCAAGAGTTGCTTGATATTGTTATTCAAAGGAACAAGTCTGACGTTATCGAGCTTTTGGAATTGAAGAAGAAGATTGCCGAAGCGAAGCTCAAGCTTTTCAACAAGCACGCATTTGTCAAGGGACTTTAGAGTTTCTTTTAATGTTTTTTTATCAACCATGTTATGTTCCTTTGAATTTTAATGTTATGTTTTTATCATGTCATGTTATGTTTTTTTTAATCAATTTTAATGTTATATTATTAATTATGTTGCCTGCAAGTAGATATTCTAGTGAAAACTGCAAATTTTTTCATTGCCATAGAAAAGCTTGACTTTTTGGAGTCTAAATCCAGTACAATAGGCTAAATTACACAAATAACTATTGTAATAGCAGTAGTAACTTAATAATAGCATTAGTAACTTTTGTACAAACAACAGAGAAGATACAATTCTCTGTTTAATGAAAACAAAGAAGCTACACCCTTGCTACCTCCAAACACCTTATCTTCTTTTATTCCGTTCTTTCATTTGTCTCTCATACTGAGCACGAATTCTTTCAATGAGATCTTTAACTACCTCTGTAATTTCTTCACATATGATCTTTTTAGATATCATCACAGCAAGTAAATTAGCACTCAAAGGATACTCTTTTTCTGCAAGCATAAAAACATCAACTCCACCTTGTGTTGATAACTGATGTACATGGCAGCTATCATAAAACTTCCATGAAGTTGAGAGATCATAAATTGGGAAGTTCCAATAGATATCAGCTGGATCAGGTTCATATAACCTGTGTAACTCAACCCACAGCTCTTGCTCTTTTACATCTGGCTTCTTGATTGTTTTGAGTTTTTTTTTAACCAACTCCCATAATCTGTCTAAGTCTTCTCTGTCACTTCTTCTTATCAATTCCTAAAAACTTTTGCACACTTCTGATCCTCCACCAAGCATGATTATCTTCCAAGCCTTTCCAAATTTATCTTTGTAAATCTCCCAGACTATGATTGGATGTCTAGATTGAATAGGATCAGCATATAATGTTTCAGGAACAATCATCATCATCTGATCAAGAGAAGAGTTGTCTTCATTTCTTTGTGAATCATTCTTCTTCTCAGCATGCTTGTCTTCAATGATCTTTTGTTTCTTTGATGCTGTTTCTTCTGTACCCATGGGGATAAACTTTTCTTCAATATATCTCTTGCAGTGGTAGTATAGATGTGCAATTTCGTCATATGACTTTCCCCTGAGTTGATGAGGTTTATAAAAACCTTGATTCTTTAAGTATGTTTTCATTACACTCATGAGCGGAGACTTTGTGGTATTTCTTTTCCTCTTCTGAGTTTGACCTTGCTTCATTGACTTACTTAGCTGACTCAAAGCTAATTCTACACCTCTTTCATTTATCGAATCAGCAAGTCTTTGTACTCTGTTGTCATCAGTTAAAGTCTTATCTTTGTAAAGTTCTGCAATTCTAGCCTGTAGAACTTCATCCTCATCAATAAAAGCTTGCATTTTTTATGCATGAGCTCTTTTTTTGTCATTTTCTTGAAGAATGAATGCTACTTGCTCTTCTGTTTCAAATTCAGACACTTTATATCTCCTTTTCTCATCCATAAATTTAGCTATTTCAGCTTCATCAACTCTCTTTGCAACCTATTCAGCAGTAGAAACATCTTGTACCACCTGGGCCAGTTGTTCAACATTACTAGTAGCAGCAGTTTCTCCCAAACTAGTATTAGTCTCCACCATGATCTTTGAAGCTTGTACAATATTTTCACCTGGAAATTCCACTACCTGCTGTTTATTTACATCTTCCAAAACCGCCTCATTACACTCATTGTCAGCAACTACATAGTCATCATCCATATTATCACCACTATCAATCCCAATATCCATATCCACATGCATATCAGCACAAGCACCTTCAGCATTTGTTGTTTCCTCCCCTGAGACTCTGCTTTCATTCCTCCCCTGTTTGGGAGGATCCTCCAAACTAGCAGCCTTAGAAGAACTCATCCTATGTGCTGTGCCCACCTTCTTCAAATGTCTGAACTGAGTTTTTCTTGAGCTCTGTTGACTTTCCAAATATCGAAGTCTCTTTTTCAATTTTTTGATCTTTTCACCTTGTTTTGTTGTGCGCTTTGGAGGCCAAGAACAACCTTTTCTAACTGGGTACAATTGTCCTTCAAATCCTGTATAAGTTTCATTCTAGCCTCACGACTTCGGCTTGTGTTACCTAGCCCGAGAGATGGATCATTGGAATTGACATTTTGTACATCAGTATCCATCAATTCATGTGTTTCAAATCTACCCTCATCACTTCGGGAAGTGTTACCTTCACTGAGAGGTGAATCAACGGCTGTATACTCAGTCTCATGTATGTTACCACTGGCATGCTCTGCTTCTAAGCTAGCAGCAGAAGTGCCAGCCCCTTCCATGACATCCTCACCCTTTTTTTGTGGAAGGTTCACCATATATGGAAAAAGTGGTGTAACCCTTCCTGAAAAATCCTTGCCATTATTTTTCAGATTTGAAAATACTTTCTTTTGTAGTGAGGTGGCATACAAAGTTTCTCTATGTCTATTAATAGTAGTCAATTGATTTGGAATAATAAGCTGCAAAAACCTTGGATATAATAAAGAGTTACCATCATCATCCAAGGTCTTGATCATACCATCCAAAATCATTTTTGAAAACTTAAAAGGTTTTCCTTTACTAAGGCATATCACTGCTGATGCCATGGTGGTACCAAATTCATTCCAACCTGTTGTTTTAGGACTCAAACAATGTAAGAGAGTATGAATCAAGAATTTCCACTGAGATGAGAAGAGACCTTTGTAAAATTTTAATCTATCATTCTTCTTCTCATACCCCATTTTTTTCAAACCTTTAAAAATGGCGGCATTTTCAAGACACACAATCACTTCATTATCTGGTAGGTTAAGAGATTCCCTAATAGATGCCTCAGTTATGAGTATATGTTGGCCATCTACCTTAGCCTTAATCTGTTTTTCTCCATTAAAAGTTATGACCTTAGCAGTAGCCCAAAACTGCTTAATAAAAGAAATGCATATAGGAGGATTCACAGTTAATGCATACCTAATAGGGGTAGCATTCAAGAAATCGATTATCTGTGTGAATTCTTCAGAACCATCTGGTTTCTTCAAAAAAGCGACCCATGTTGTGTCTGTCAACAAATGTATGTTTTGATTCAATTGGCAACACCATCTTGAATTAGGGTTTTGTGATTTGAGGATTTTGAAAATTATTGATAAAAGATGTTAGTGTTTGTGATTATAGAGAAATTATGTGTGCGTGAAACTTAATTATCGATTTGATTGGGGATTTAAACCGTTAAGTGTAAATGTTACCAATCCACCCCTGCACTCTCAGTTCTAGCAGTACAAACCCACCTGAAATAACGTTTTCTTAGCAGCAGATTTTTTTTTTTTTTTTTTTTTTTTTTTTTTTTTTTTTTTTTTTTTAGTGCAAAGGGCGAATCATTATATTAATATCAACAAGTAATGAAAAAATTGAGCAATGACAAAAGTACTGGAATTAAGATTAAACATTTTCCGTTAAAACTTGAAATGAAAAATTACAAAATAATGTACAAAACCAGCTGCAGTAACATTTTCTTAGCAGCAGAATCTTTTTTAGTGCAAAGGGTGAATCATTATATTAATATCAACAAGTAATGAGAAAATTGAGCAATGACAAAAGTACTGGAATTAAGATTAAACATTTCTTCTTTATAACTTGAAATGAAAAATTACAAAATACTGGAAATAAAAGTTACACATTCTAAAAATCTACTAATCTAATTTTGGAGATTTCTCCGGGTCAAATGCCACATGTACATCATCGTAATCCAACCCATCAAAATCCACATCAGACAAATCATCATCATCCAATGTCTTGTACGCCTTGGGATGTTGTTTGAGAGATGGTTTTTTTGTTGCTTTGTATTCCTTTTCATCCTCAGCATGTTGTTTGATAGATTGTGTTTTTCCTGCTTTCTTTCTTTTAGCAGCCCATCAATTGTACCACGCATTTCCATCCAATTTAAATTTTTTTACACTTTTTGCCACTTTATTTTTTGAAGCAGACATGCTTGAACCTTCTCCCTCAACCCATTGTGCTGATCTCTTGTTGTTTGCAGACATTGTTTATGAATACTTCCTGCAGGTTTTTGTTTAGAGATTTGATAAACTAGGATTTGTGATTTGAGATACACATGGAAACGAGTATAAAAAGGGGATATGGGAAAACCAAACTACCTGTGTTTAATGCAGGAAAGGATTGATGTTTCCCACAGGTGGCTTGAACCTTTTCAACATCTTCGGGCCAACCATGATCCATTGGGACGAGCGTTTGCCATGGATCAATGCTTATATATAACTCTTGACAGAACTATATACATATTAGTCGCCAACAAAGACTAGTCACAATGGAACATGATTGACCTGAAGAAATCTGCAAAATTTCATGATTGACCTCATCCAAATATCCCTTTGGAAAGTAGTCTGACCATGGATTTGTTGCAAAAAAATTAAAAAATATATTAAAATTGTAAAAAATATAGTGTAAATGAAATAAAACATAATGTTGCAATTCAGGGTGTGTTTGAAACAACCTTTGTTCTTGGAACTAATACTTGATAATTGTTTCTATATTTTGGCAAGTTGAACATATACTTGATAATTGCTTCTGTATTTTGGCAAAAAGCAAAGATGAATCAGTAATGGATGAAACACCAGAACAAGTTTATGTTCATACTTGACAGTGGTGGCTTTTCATCCATCGCTGATACTTCTTCCATCTTTGATACTTGGTTGTTTTAGCCTAAATATTCGCACAAACATATGATCACTTTTTTTCCTTATTCTCTCAATACAAATGCAACATGATTCTTATATCAAAAATACATCATACATATATATAAAGCAAACAGAGTGATACAAACAATCTACAAATGTTGAGTAAAGAATAGAGTCTAAGTAACATCACTCATCTTCAATGCGATAATGAAGGAGTATGGCCTGTCATGAACAATACACACTATATCATTATCGCATTGAAGACGTCTCAATGATCAGGCCAGATCTATCTAACGATGTAGATGGGTTCCATCGCTTTAACTGGACCCCATTTTCTAACGATGTTTAATTGAAAGAACCATTAAACATCGTTAGAAAATGGGGTCCAGTTAAAGCGATGAAACCCATCAACATCGTTAGATAGATCTGCCCTGATAATTGAGCTTTAAGTTCTTAGCAACCAAATTCTTACTATCATTTATATTGCTCACTTAAATGTGACGAATATACATATTAGTTATGTAGGTCCTACGACATTAGAGAGCTAATCATGAATTAATAAAATCATATTAAATTTATATCAACAATGCAATGAAAATATTTTCATTGTAACTAAATACATGAAAAAACTTTTTAAGTTCTTGATATGTTTATTGTACTTCAACCTAATCCTAAGATAAAATAAGCTAATCCAAGCAAACTTTAATATCTCTTTTGCTCTAATTATTCACAAAAACAACACAGCATGTTATTCCTTATTCTATCAATACAAATTATACTTGATAATTATTTCTGTATTTTAACAAAGAGCAAAGATGAATCAATAATGGATGGACAACACCATAACAAGTTTATGTTCATACTTGAAAGTGGTGTCTGTACACCCATCATTGATACTTCTTCCATCTTTGATACTTGGATGTTTTAGCCTAAATATTCGCACACACATCCGCCACTTTTCTTCCTTATTCTCTCAATACAAATGCAACATAATTCTTATAACAGATAGTCAACCTAATCCTAAGATAAAATAAGCTAATTCAAGCAAACCTTGATATCTCTTTTGCTCTAATTATTCACAAAAACAACACAGCATGTTCTTCCTTATTCTATCAACACAAATGCAACGCAATTCTTATAACATATAATTAACCTAAGTCTAAGAATAAATAGCTCTAAGGGAGTATTTGGATTATATTCATTTGTGATCTTATCAGCTTTTTGAGATTTGGGATCAAAACCTAGATCCGAGTGAGTTGTAACTGTGAGTGTGAGAGATAAAGAGACGATTATGGAAATGTGTGAAGTGTGTTTGATAAGTTTGTATATATATATATATATATATATATATATATATATATATATATATATATATATATATATATATATATATATATATATATTACTGTAGAAGTGTAAATGAAGTGTGTTTGATATTCTTGCTAGGGGTGTTCATGGGGCGATTCGGTTCGGTTCGGTTAGTTGGAAGATTTTAACTATCCATCGCGGGCCGGGTAATTTATTTATATTATATACGGTTCGGTTCGGTTAACCACGGATATCTAAAAGTAAAAACCGAAACCGAATGCTTGGTTTGTCAGTTTCTCGGGTTTTTTGAACACCCCTAATGCTTGGTAGGGGGTTATAGTGGGTGAAGAATGAGAAAGGTAGCGAAAAAATATGTTTGGCAAAGCATAATGCAATAACCCATTACCCAATAGTGGGTAATGGATCATTACCCAATAAATTGGGGGGATTCATCTTCTTTACATTTCCCTTTCCCGACCATTAGCTTACATTTTCCCTTTCCCTTTCCCAAGTTTGAACCAAGCGCACCTGGCCTTTAGTGTATTTTGTATTTAAAAAGTCGCCCATGTGAATTAGCCATTATCACCGGTCATACATGGTTTCCATTACACTATAAGCGACTACAACCCAATGCACATGACCCACGACCCATGTTAATTACCCATTATATTGTCAATCACCATGAATGTATTGGTTGATAACATGACACTATAAGCCACTACAACCCAATACATATGACCCATTACCCATGTTAATTACCAATTGTCAACAGTCATGGATGTGTCGTAACATGACACTCTAAGCAACTATCCACCCAATGCATATGACCTATATGATCGATGTCAAATACCCATTAATTAATGAATGTGACTAGTGATAACCTAATGCACATGACCCATGACCCATGTGAATTAGCCATTATCACCGCTAATGCATGGTTTCCATTACACTAAAAGCCACTATAACCCAATGCACATGACCCATGACCCATGTTAATTACCAATTGTCAACAGTCATGGATGTGTCGTAACATGACACTCTAAGCAACTATTCACCTAATGCATATGACCCATATGATCGATGTCAAATACCCATTAATTAATTAATGTGACCAGTGATAACCTAATGCACATGACCCATGACCCATGTGAATTAGCCATTATCACCGGTAATGCATGGTTTCCATTACACTAAAAGCCACTCTAACCCAATGCACATGACCCATGACCCATGCATGATAATTACCAATTGTCAACAGTTATGGATGTGTCGTAACATGACACTCTAAGCAACTATCCACCCAATGCATATGACCTATATGATCGATGTAGGGGTGAGCACGGTACCAGAATGGTACCGAACCCGTACCGAATTGGTGGTACCGTTTTTTTCCCGAGCATGAAAGGGGATACCGGTACCGTACTGGATGGGATTCGGATACCGGTACCAGTACCGGTTTTGGTACCAATACCGGGAAATCGGGTTTTTCCCGTTTTTATTCGGGAATTTCCCGATTTGGTACCGGTCCCGTACCGAATTAGTGGTCCCGGTTTTTTTTTTCACCTTATTTCGTAGTCCCGATACCGTACCGTATATCGGGAACGGTACTGTTTCGGTACGGTACCGGTACGATTCCGGTATATATGGTTCCGGGATTCGGGTCAAAATGCTCATCCCTAGATCGATGTCAAATACCCATTAATTAATGAATGTGACCAGTGATAACCTAATTAATGCACGTGACCCATGACCCATGTGAATTAGCCATTATCACTGGTCATGCATGGGTTGCACCGGCTTGGTAGGTGTATACCATTTGTCACAGACACTAAGAAGCAAGTATCCAGGGACCTTCCCGATCATATGTTATCCGAGATCGAGAAAGTTTGAACTCGGATTGAGCTTGACTCGAAAAGCTCGATTTATTTGTAAAGATGTGTTTTATTACAAAAATTAAATTTGAAATATAACCTAAGAATTGAATTTGGTTCGACTTCAGCTCGAAAAGCTTGATACATTCATAAATAAGTATTTACACTTAGTACACTTACATATTAAAAAAAAACACATATTTTATATCACTTACAAGCTCGAGAACTCAACAATAACTCGAGTCGAACTTACATAAGGTTGAGCTCAACTCATTAAACATTTCAAGCTCATTTGATAGGCTTTCAATCTCCAAATTTTTAGTATAGCGCTCAACATCCTACCCCTAAATTTTCCCCAAAATTTCAATCTCCCGCTTCGCTCATATGGCGCCCCTTTTTCACCCAAAATCAAACATTAACACTACTAGCTTAGTCAGATCTATCTTCTCTCTATTCATCTCTTCTCATTCTCTCTAGAACCGACTCACACCACCGCCACACTTCACCGCTTTATCTCGCCATGGTTCCACCAACCATCGCTCCTCCACGCCATCACCGTCATCAAGACAAGGGAACTGTATGGGAGACTTTGTTTGCTTCGGTTGTTTGGTTCGAGATAACCACCAGCATCACAGTCGAGCCACCATCACCCTCATCTCACCTATCCTACTCTGTTCATGGGTATGCTCAAACACATATTTAATTTATATTTTCTTTAATTGATTATAAATTGATTTTCGTGGATTAAACATGTTTTTGATTATAAATTCGTGTTGTGGTAATCGTTGCAGGTAGACTTATTAAGACGAAATAGTTTTCCTGTTTATTGGAATTGAGACAATCGACGTGTTCTAAGAGGCCACTTTTTTGCTCGTAAAGGGAGTCTTGATTGGTTTCCACTCTGGGAGGATGTTGCTGAACAGTTGGAGTTTGCTTATCGTAGTTGTGTAAGTTATCTATCAAAAGATTAACATAACATCTGTTATATAGGAAATTAACTCAAATATGGTTGCTTTTTGTCAAACTGTTTCATTTGTACCAAATGTTAGTGATTTGCTTGCTTGGTAATGTGTTTGACATTTATTCGTTCCACGTTTGGCACTGCATAAAATTGCAACCAATTGTATATTATTTGTTGCCCGAGTCGATATGCAACCCGTATGTTTGTTTTTTAGGCTAAACTTATATTTTGGGACATATAATGTTGTCGTCTTTTATGTTAGCATTAATCACGTTACTTGCTTCTTGCAGGGGCTACATGCTATTTTCACGGGTGAGGATGATACATGGGATGCCTGGCTAAAAATTCCCTCAGATGGATTTTCTGGCACACTTCATTTTCGAGGCGTGGGTATGCTCCATCTCAGTCACCAAAGCCAACCCATGTAATATTTTTACGGTTTCATGGTTGGCAGATGTTATATTATGCAGCGTTATTAGTGCCTTAGTTTCTTACATTTCCCATATTTTTTTTGCAGAAAGAAACTGGCATTAGACTCAGATGTAAGCCACTTTTTATGTTGTTAACAATTTCATTTTCTAATGATAACACCATTGTATTTCTTAATTTATATTGCAGGTGACCACTCCAATGGCCATTGAAACTTTGGAAAACGTACCAGTAATGGAAACAATGGTAAGTAATAAAACATCCACCTTTGATTTTTTTAGTTTTACGTACATGACTAATGTACCGTGTTTTATATATACATATAGGAACCTGTTAAAACTATCGGACATATGAAAACGCTTAAGCCACGACAAACCGGTTCTACAGGTTACACTACCAACTATGATACCAAATATTAGTGAACAAAATACAGGACTAAAATTAGTACCAACGAAGCGAAAACATTTGGTCTCTAGTGAAACCTTGCAAAAGCAAGCTAAGGCGGCGAAGAGTCAACAGGTTTTAACTTATGATAGTTGAGAATTTGATTATATACGACATTACAATTTTATATATATTTGCTTCATTTACATACATTCTGTTTTATATGTATATATACTAGCAGTAGTAACTCTGCTCCAGCAGTACTAACGTGGTACTAGTATTAACTCTCCTATCATGTTTGTGCAGATAGTTGAACCAGTGGCTCATCTAGTTATGTTGATTTTGTGAGCTTTGACATGTTCTAGTCCTGCTCTCATCCTGATGTGTTGATATGCAGTAGCCTACATTTTCAAGGCTTTTATATCCAGATGATGAGATTAGATCAATGGGAGAAAAACTTGTAAGTTTAACTGCAAATTTTATTAGTATGTTCATTGTTTTGGATTAAAAGTCTTCATGATGTTGTTTGAATTACTGCTGATCATGTTTGTGTTAATATTGCTTAGATGGATTTAGTGCAACTCATGAACTTCAAAGAAAATGTGGCCAAGTATTTACTACTGCTAGTACAAAAGTTACTACTGCTAGTTAAAGTTGGTACTGATCAGAGATTAAGACCGCTCGAAGTTGCTACTTGCTTAATTATGGAAAAGATTATAGATACTTATAAAGAAACTATTGTAAGCCGACTAGGACTCTTTGGTGTATAAAAGGATGTCCAATTTTACATTTCGTTCAGTTATACATTCCAATTTTATTGTATTTGAATTTGTTTTGATATATATATTTGAATTGTTTTGATATATATTGATTTTTTAAATGTGACTAAAAGATGCATATAGTCATACTTATTAACACTTTTGGTCACTGTTTGCTTTAGTCGTTGTGTGACTAAATATTACTGAAGGCCACACAAACATAAAATTCACGTGGCCATTGGATGATTTATAGTAACACAAAATACACATTTCTTCACTTTAAACAGCATATGGTCACACTTATTTACACTTTTGGCCACTGTTTGATTAATGATATGTGACTAAATACCCAAAACAAACATGCTTTGTGTGACTAAATATTACAAAAGGCCACACAAACATAAAATTCATGTGGCCATTGGATGATCAATAGTCACACAAAATACACATTTCTTCACTTTAAACAGCATATGGTCACACTTATTAACACTTTTGGCCACTGTTTGATTAATGGTATGTGACTAAATACCCAAAACAAACATGCTTTGTGTGACTAAATATTACAAAAGGCCACACAAACATAAAAATTCATGTGGCCATTGGATGATCAATAGTCACACAAAATACACATTTCTTCACTTTAAACAGCATATGGTCACACTTATTAATATTTTTTGCCACTGTTTGATTAATGGTATGTGACTAAATACCCAAAAGAAACATGCTTTGTGTGACTAAATATTACAAAAGGCCACACAAACATAAAATTCACGTGGCCATTGGATGATCAATAGTCACACAAAATACACATTTCTCACTTTAAACAGCATATAGTCACACTTATTCACACTTTTGGCCACTTTGTGTTAAATTGTATGTGACTAACTCCAAAAAAATAACACCCATTGTGTGACTAAATCATCACAAACGTCACATTTATTGTATATTCATGTGGCCATTGGATTATCAATAGTCACACAAAATACACATTTACTTGAATATATCATCTCAAATGTCACATATATTATATATTTATGTGGCCAAAGGACGAACAATAGTCACTCTCAAAAAACATTCGTGTGACTATAAGGTGTTTACGGTCACTGATAATGACTAATCCAACAAAACTTGTGCCTAATTTGTCACACATATTCGGGGTTTTGGTCACTCTTTTTCAATGGAAAAGGTCACGAACTCAACAATGTGACCATATGCCACCTACGGTGGCGGGACTTTTAGTGACACACAACGAAAAAAACGTGTGTGACTATAGGTATATCGTCACACATTTTTGGCGTGACCAATACAACTTTTTGTACCAGTGGGTTAATGAATAACTTTATGTGTATGTGCTTATGAGCTAGTAGATTGTAAGGCTAGTTTGGCATAACTAGCATAAGAATGATAGAATAGGTTGGAAGTTGGTTAGAGAAAGAATGATGATGCTTAAGAGGCTTAAGGTATGCGTTTACGGTTAATGTTATAAAGGAATAAATGGTTATGATGTGTAATGTATGAATGGTGTATGTGACAACTCGGAAATTTCGGTTTTCCCATATATTTATTTCTTATTCTCCTTGTTTAAGTTTTGGGAGCGTTTATCTTGGTCTTGAATACTCTGCGTGAGATTTGATTATATGACGGGTAAAACGTGAATAATAATTAATTCGGGCAACGGAAAAATAAAGATATACGTATTTATAATCACGACTTATGTAAAATGATTCTAAAGCCAATGGAAATAATCTCGGGGACTCGGAAAATAATTATGATATGTTTTATTAGTCTCGTTCACGTTTCGTTAAAAATATAAAAGAAATGACACTTTTGGTCCCTGAGGGTGCACTAAGGTTTACACCTCATCCACATCTCATCCTATATATATACCTAGTTATAACCCTTTAGGGTTCCATCTCCCCTCTTTCTCCAAACCAGCCGCCCACTGCCTTTCTTCTCCAGCCATCTCCGACCACTTTTCGGCCAAACCGCCGGTCACCACCACACACCGCCATCATTACCATGCTCATCTCACCTCCCTCATCATATCTGTACATGTCACGAGCCATGAAACCACCAATAACATTGTTTTCATTCAAGTTTTATCCTCGAGTCCTCATCAACTCTTGTCCTTTTTCGTGTTTCTTGATAACCAAAGAAGAAGGTGGGTTCAACCCGACACTCTCAAAGTGTTTTACCTCGATTCGACCCAAAATTCACGGGTTTTGAGGGTCTTGTAATAATGTTGAGAACAATAATAATAACGATAATAATGGATTGTTTGGTATCATTGGTTGTTCGTGTTTGTGTTGGTTTCGAATCGTACGAAGTGATGCCGTGAGTCTTAGACTCACGGTCTATGATGGTTCTTGTTGTTGTTCATGTTTATCTCGGGTTTAGATATGGGTTTAGGTTCAGGATTAGATTTGGAAGTGGTTTCGGATGTGGATTTGGGGTTACTGGTGATTGGTTCTTGATGTTGCTATTTTTCTGTTTTTGTTCTTGTTGTGGTCTGGTCACTGTTGTTGATGTTCTCATAGAGTTATTCTTGTTGTTGGTGACAGATTCTTAGTTTTTGTTCTTGTGTTGAGATTCTTGTGTTGTTTCCTGTCGTTGTTAGTGGGTAGCAAAGAAGGTCCGTTTGGTTATCCTAGTCGTGACCGAGAATAGGAGCCGAGACCGTTAGGGTCTCGGCATGTATATTGTGGTTATGGAGGTTATTGTTGTGTTGAGGATATTGAGGTTGTTATTGACGGCGAAGGAAAATAGAATGATGGAGTAAGAATAGAAACGAGCCGTAGACGGCCGTTAATTGTTGAAGTTGTGAATTTCGGATATGAGTAGGAGATAGAGATTAGTATAAGTTTGTGGTTAATTGAGTTGTGTCGGGATTTACCGAGACTCTCTAGTCTCGTGTGATCCTGACGAGCCAAAATGGACATAATATTGCTATTAGACTTATGTTGTTGACTTTTGACCCGTGATAAATGTAAACTCGAAACGTGAAATAACTCGAGAAAAATATAAATTATACTTGAACGATTAAATGACACATTTATATGTTTATATTAGTAACTTTAAATATTAACTAACGATTAAACACCGTTACTTAATATTTATAAGTTATCAATAATTATTATATAACGATTAATATGTTTTCTTACTAAGAAATATTAAGTGACGTTGAAACGTAATTAATATTTCTAAACTTAAAAGGGAAACGTTAAATAACTAAAAGAACGTTATTTAATATTTTATGGAAATAATAAATGAAACGGTGTTGAATTTAATACGGATGAGTTATTTAACGTTTCGAGGGCACGTTTATCAAGACTTACCCTATAGGAGTTATTAAGGTTCGTGTTAGTATTTACCGAGTTACGGATTGGTTAACATTAATATATAGTCATCCGACACGGTTAACGGACTAATTGGGGTACTAAACCCAATTAGGGTCGACAAATGTGTCGGGAGACAATATTAATGGATGACCCATCCTACGACTTACCATATCTTTATTAGGTATGAGTAACTTGGGATTAACAAGTGTATTGTAGGAATTATTGAAATTATCGTATTGGCAAATATGATAAGTATCCAATAATTCGTACCACTTCCCTTGTTAAACTTTTGGTTACTCGAGGTTGACTTTGACCATAAGGTTGGCTTAGTAGCCATTTAAGTATCATTGCTTTGGATGGATTACGTAGCTTTGACCCGGATGTTTCGTATTGAGTATTGTCTCGTTTTTGGTTGAAATCATGTGTTATTCATCTCTTGGCATGAGTATTCTTGAGTCTTGTCTCGATTCTTGTTGACTTTGCTTGTTTAGTCTTTGGCGTGAGTTCACTTGAGTATATGTCGTGATCTCACTACACACACCATGATACCAAACACAAAACACAAATAAATGGATAATAAGAGATTTGGAGATAGAAGATTGGGTATTGCTTGGAAGTAGTAGCGTATGGAAGACATGGTTCATCGCTGAGGATCTCGTGTTAGAATAAGTCTTGCATATAGAAGGCTTCGCCGTTTTTCTTATCGATGTACCGCCTCTTTGATGCCGTTGTAAATCTGTTCGATGCCAGTTGTGTCAATCGTGATCCTTGCGTTGCTGTGGCCCAGGTGAGTTCATAGCCCTTACTTTTTAACGGTTTTCTTAAACTATTTTTGGGGGAGAATACATGCTCGTTTTCAACTAAACTCAAGTTCGCTTATTTGGATATGTGACTTTGTTTACCAAAGATTTGACTGTTTGGTTGGTATATATATGATTTGGTTAATTGAATGCATTATGTGATTACTTGTTTATTTATGTGGTATGAGATTTGTGATTGTGGTTTATTAAACTGTTACATGAGCTGGCTAAGGGCATGTCGCATCCTTGCGAATGCAGATTGAATTGGTTTAGTGGAACGAGGCCTAGTCTAGCTAGCAAGAGTAAAACTTTCTATGCTTATAGAACTAGGTAAGTTGTAGAGCATGTCGTAATCTTATGAATGCCTCACATGTCGTATTCTTACGAATGCCACATGTCGTATTCTTACGAATGTTGGGCATGTCGCATCCTTGCGAATGCATATTGATTTGGTTGGTTTTGGACTATAGTGTGCACTATAGGGATTTCTTTTGTGGTTTGACTTAGCCAGCGTAACTGGATAACTTTGTGTGACTCTATATGAGTGTAGTATCTATGTGATTGATTTTGGTTCAAGTTGTTTGATTATGAGTTGATTGCGGTCATTTGATTTGGAATGGTGATTTAAGCTGTGTAAGCCTACGTTAAGTTTGACTTGTTGAAAAGGATGATTTGAACTCGTAAACCCTTTGGTTCGACTATACTGTTTTAAACTAAAACTCTATGGACTTACCAGCGTAAGCTGACCGTTTTAGCGTGTATTTTCAGGTTTAAGGCGTTAACTCACTATTTGAAGGCGCTTGGCAAGGGGCATTGGTCATAGGCGACTCTGATATATATTTGGGACCGCTTTAACTTCTTTATGGGCCTATTTCCGCACTTCATTTATAAAATGTAAACTTAACACTTTTCTTAATGTATTTTATTCTCTATAAATGAAATAAAAACCGTTCTTTGTACTTATGTTGTGATACCAAATTTCGTAGCACCCCAATGAATGTACGCTTCCGCTGGACCCGAATTTTGGGGGTGTTACAATGTATGATGTTGAGTTATATCCATTTTACTTACTAAGCTTTATGCTTACGGTTTAAGTTTCAAATGTTTTGTAGGTTCACGTGTAATGCCATGGCTTGGACTAAGGTTAAAGGTTTGGATATGTACAAGATTAGAATATTTGTAAGAAAGTAGAAGCTTAAATCACCATTCCGAATCAAACTTAAACTGTGTAAGCCTACAAATCATTGTAGGACCAACGGGGTACACTATTGAAACGAGCTCGGTTTCGACCCTTTGTTTCTTCCATGCTTAATTGAAGATAAGTCTTTCATTAAATCATTCAATATGTCTATGTGTTGTTTGATGATATCTTACGCTTGTCTTCTCTTTAACATGCTAGGATAGGTTTTCTTTGTGTTTGCTTAGATGTAATGAAACTTAGATATTGATTATGGGTTGGTTGTTTGTTTATAATTGTTGTGGATGAATGAATTCGATGTTAGGCTTAAGAAAACTGGCAGACTTCCAATTGGTAACTTGCTTGAACGTCTTAAGAAACATGATCGGAGGTGTACTATGATATATTGGTTGTATTTAATGCGTAGGTAACTACTAATGAGGCCATGTTAGGAGCTAGTAGTCGGCTCGACATAGGAAGAGGTAGAAGCTTATAGAGTTAGGGAAGATCATACACGGCCCTACGAATGGTATAAAGAAATATAACCCGTCATCCATGTAATTGTAACAAACTAATCAACCTGTAAAAGATAGCTAGGGAGTAGTGAAATCTAAGTGAACACGTTTTCTCTCAATATTGTTTACACCATAATTTAGTTTAAGTTTAGTTTATTTTATTTTGATTGCATCTTTAATTATTTGGGTTAGTTGATTAGCAACTAATTCCGCCCACTCCTTCCAAAACCGAGATTTTTACTCGCTTTCCTTAAAACATAAAAATACAAAAAGAATCATCCCTCACCTCTAGACCTAGTTTTAGTGAGTTTTAACCCTAGCGAACACTATTTTTTGAGTTGAACAATCAATCCCCCGGTACTTGCCACTATACTATACTACAACGGTCAGGTACACTGCCTGGTGGGGATTGCAAGCTTCTCAAGATCCCTTGAAAGGTAAAACCTTTTGCGAGGGCGCAATTCTACGCATATCAAGTTTTTGGCGTCGCAGCCCGGGAAATAGTTATTGTCTAGGTTAATGATACGTGGGGATCGCACCCTCTCAACAGGTTTTACCTCTCAAGGGATCTCGAGAAGCTTACAACCCCCACCAGGCAGTGTACCTGATCGTTGTAGTATAGTATAGTGACAAGTACCGGGGGATTGATCGTTCAACCCAGGAATAGTGTTGCTAGGATTAGAAAGCCTAATAAGCTAGGTTTAGAGGTGAGAGATAATTCTTTTTGTATTTTTATATTTTATAAAAGCAAGTAAAAATCTCGGGTTTTGGAAGAGTGGGCGGAACTAACCCAATTAACAACTAATACAATCAAAATAAAATAGCAAAAATGAAAATGAAACTATTAAACTAATGTGTTTACTAATGTGGAAACAATAATGAGGAAAGTTGTGTTTACTTAGATTTCACTACTCCGTAGATATCTTTTACAGGTTGATTAGCTTGTTACACTTGCATGGATGACGGGTCATATTCCTTAATACTAGTCGTAGGGCCGTGTACAATATTCTCTAACTCTATAGGATCCTACTTCACTCCTATGTCAAGCCGTTAGAAGCTCCTAACACGGGATCATTAGAATTCTCCTACGCATTAAATACAACCAAAAATCGTAGTACACCTCCGATCATGTTTCTTAAGATGTTCAAGCAAGTTACCAATGGAAGTCTGCCAGTTTTCTTAAGCCTAACATTGAATACAATCATCCGTAACAATTATAAACAAACAACCAACCCATAATTAACATCTAGGTTTCACTACATCTAAGCAAACACAATAAAGATCTAGCCTAGCATGTTAAATAGAAGACAAGCGTAAGATATAATCAAACAACACATAGACATATTGAATGATTTGAAGGGATACTTATCTTTAATTGAACATGAAAGAATCAAGGGGTTGAAACCCTTGAAAAGCTGATAAAATTCGGACTAGGGTTTATTCCCTCAAAGTTGCACACTAATGAAAGAAATTTGGAAAACTATATATAGATATTACATCGTGACGGTGTCATGTGTTAGCCTGTGACGCCGTCAACTCGCCGCCATGATAAAATCGTATTGCCTAGATCTATTTGTGACGCCGTCATGTGTAGAAATACTCTGGGCCGTCACTAATGTTTGGACCCTGACGGCCTTGGGTGACGCCGTCAGGTCCTAGGCTTAAAAACTTTCTGGATCGTCACGTGTATTTTCCACTTCCACCTCTTTTGTAACTCTTGACGCCGTCATGTCGAGAGTCTTGACGCCGTCAGGTACTGTTCCAGCAAGGAAAATTGTGACTTTGCCGTTTTTGTTCACTTTTATGCTCCAAAAACATCCAAAATGCTTCCTTTTCCAGATTTCTCTCCAAAAGTACCTAAAATGACAAAAGGAATGATTTAGGGCAATATTTGATCAAATAATCTCGAATTCGGGCAAATGCACTTTTCGCCTCATCAAATACCCTTACACTTGAGATTTGCTTGTCCTCAAGCAAATGCGCTTTTATTCTAATCAAAATACAAGTTAGGAGTCATTTAACACTAATATAAAAGTAATTACAACAAATAATCGTTCCACTAAAAACCAAAGACAAGCACGGAGGTCATACACTAGCACCTCACAAATAGTGTTTAGATACTCACATCTCTCGGGTGTAATAATGTATATATCACAATATGGAAATGGAAAACATCTCTTACTACCTGTCATAGCAAATAGATTACCATAGGCTTGGGAAAGGATCAAACCTCCACCACTTGCCGTAAGCACCTAGGAAAAACTATCAAAGAGGTCTTTTAAAGGGTTATAACGTTAGGTGTAGGGATATGAAAAACACGGTTTTGTTGGATAAAGGCAATATTTACTGGTGGCGAGTTAATCATCTTGGTTAATTACATGTACAATATGGCGTTGCTAAGCCAAGACTCGACTCGACTTAAGCTAATAAATCAAAAATAACAAAAACATAAAATGAAACGGGATGGTAGTCCGTTTTTTTTTTTTTTTTTTTTTTTTTTTTTTTTTTTTTTTTTTCATACACTCTTACCCTACCATCCAAAATAATACATCATAGGGAATGTACATTCCCCTTACACTTGACTTTTTACATACTCTACAATGAACTAATCTAATGACTGGAATCAAGATAATCAAAACACTTGGAGTACTTTTTAAGATTAATGCACATATGGGGGTAATAATTTGACGTTCTTCCCCATTACTCCATAACACAAGTACTTTACCCATGAGTCCCAATCGTCCCAAAACAATATGTACAAGATATGACTCGACTTAGCAACCATGTAATCAATTAGATAATTAACTAAGGGTTTAAACATGTAACAATAATGCACTAAAGATGAGTGCATACACGGAAGGCTAAGGCGATTTAGTTGCACATTTGGGGTGGGTTGTAACAAATTCTTCCTTTAAGTAAAATGCTTAAAGTTAGAAACGAAAAGATAGGCTCGGAGGGGTGTACTAGGGGTTTCGTGTACTAAAAATGAGTACAACGCTAAGGTGTGGGAAAATTAGTTGACTTTACTAGTCAAGGAATATGACTTAAATGGTCATGTAATTATGATACGGGTTTAACACAAGGGTGATCATAATGCCTCATATCATGTAGTAAATCCTACCACACGAATGTAGTCTTACTAGCTGTCTCGGGATGCATCACTAACGCAAGTTCTAGAATCTAAATGCTACCGGTACACTCATAAGCACTAATAATGAATGTTTTTCCTATCAAATCTAAAGGCGAACCTCACATATTTGGGTGGAAAATTTTTTTGAATGGTACGGTTTTGTGCTAGTCATACAAATCCTATCCATCAGACGCTTGTTAAGGCTAAAGTTTCACTCCTAAATGTTGTAAAATATTTTAAATTTGGCGCTAAAATTACACTAACAAGTATTTCTCTTAGTTTTATTACACACCTACCATCGAACAAACAAACTCAAGTGCAATTGTATCCTATAAGATATCATCATTTACCCTCCCCTTACACTTAGGATGAACATTGTCCCCAATGTTCAATTAAAGGATGTAAAAGTAAAACAGGTAAAAGAATGAAAACAAATACTGCCCTGATTTGTTTGGTGTGGATAGTATGTCAACAAGGTTAGATCTTCCTCCAAGAAAATGAACGTTCAAAGCTTCCCTTCCAGAAATATAAATCATCTTATTGTCATATATAACCTGTTAAACCTGAGAAAACAAACAAGGCAACCTCACGTAAAATCGGCGGCAATCTATATATACTAACAAATCCTAGAAAGAAATTTAAGATATAATGCTTGTGGAATGAATGTTTGCTGATTTCCTGGAGTTTATAAAACTAAAGAATTAACAAAAACTTTAAGACTCCGTTAGAAAAACAAAACTCGCAAAATTTCCAGAATTTGACACGTAACGCCGTCAGGAGTTAAGCCCTGACGCCGTCAGAAGTGACCTGCAGAAATATTTATGTTAAGTTTCCGGAAAATTTCTGGAAAAACTTATGTCCTACTTCCTGGAAAATCCTGCAAAACATCATTATGACTCGGTACAAGCATTTGACTCTAACAAATACTAATACACATGCTCATTTAATATTGTGGCGAATCATGATCAATTTCATTCTTAGAAACAAATTTGGGGTTTCCCCTTACACTTATCTTTTGCAAAATACCTTTATATGAAGTTAGGATGAGGTTAAACAACAAAATAAAGCATTTTCACAATTTAATTTGAATCATAATCTACCAACAATAAAAATAAAACATGTATACGGAAACAAATAACAAGCAAACAAATAAAAATCACACAAAACATGGGTTGCCTCCCAAGAAGCGCTTTTCTTTATTTATGAGTCTTGTAGCTAGACTCAAGGTCATGGGCTATCCTATATGTGTGAGCTCCTCGTTGAGGACATCTTTGGGATCAAACTTGGGTTTCAACTTCCTATCGGTCTTCTTGGTACGGTATGACCTCTCAAACTTTTCTCCATCCGGATCATATAAAATCATCTTCATATGCCATGATCCGTCACCTTCCTTAGGTGGCTTGTCCCAATTCCATTTTCACTTGTCCCCTTACCTTTTCCATTTGTTCATCTCTAGGTTGATAGGCATTACGCTTAAGAACTCAATCATTTTCCTAAAGACTAGGGGATCCTCAAAAGGGTCTAGTTCCTCATCTCTAGCTATGAGTTATTCCACCAAATGTGTTTTATCAATGAACACTTTTTCTAGACAGAATGGGCGTTGAGGTCCTATAAAGTTTCTTTCTATCCAAGGCCCATATCTAGATGGTCTCCTATTCATCTCTACCCAATGTGGTGTCGGTTCGTCCTCACAATCGTAGCTATGCTTCTTAACATCATAAACCGACCAGGTCTCACCCTCTCCTACCGCTATCTTAGACTCCTTACAATCTATCATGGCCCTAGCGGTTGCTAAAAATCCTCTTCCTACTAACAACGGGCATGTAGTATCACTAACCATATCTAGGACGTGAAAATCCGCTAAAATAGTTAACTTTCCTACGTGAACAACTACATCTTTGATCATTCCGACCGGGTGGGCAATACTTCCATCCGCTAGACCAATTAGTACTTCCGTCTCCTCTAACTTTCCTAGCTTAAGAGTAGTGAAAAGGGATAAGGGAATCAAGTTGAGGCTTGATCCTAAGTCGGCTAGTGTGTCGAAAGCTTTGGATTTTCCTATCTTACAAGGCAAAACAAATATACCCGGATCATCAAGCTTCTTAGGCAACTTGTTTTGAATGAAGGCGATTCCATTTTTACCCAATTTAAATTTCTCATATTTTTCTAGTAGGGCACTATAGTAGGGAGCACGGGCTAAGACATCAATGATGGGGCGTTCAAGGTGGAGCTCTTTGAATTCATCGTCAAGGTCTTGTGTAGGAGGTGTTTCAACTATATTATTGACTGGTTTGATATCGGATGTTTTATTCAATTGGTCCTTTTAAAGAATTTCGGTTTGCTTGAAACACGTGCTCATTACTTTGACCGAATAGTATTGTGGACAAGAAGTAGGTGACGAAACCGATGATATGGCATTAACGTTTAGTTTCGGGTTCTTGACCGTGTCGCTTGGGAGAGCTCCCATTTCTCGGTCTTTGAGAACTTTCAACAATGTGTCTATTTTAGTGGTCATCTCACTTTGCTTTTGTTTGAAATCGGCTTCAAACTTAGATATGCAAGCTTCTTGAGATGCCATAAATTTGGACATCAATCCTTCAAGATTGTTGGTACTACCATAGTTATTGGAAGGATTGTTGTTGAAAGTACGGTTAGAGGGTGGACCGTTTGGTTGGTAACGATTAGGTGGATTGGAAGAATTGTTTTGGGGCATGTTTTGGTTTTGTTTCCACCTAAGGCTCGGGTGATTTTTCCAAGAAGGATTGTAGGAATCACCGTAAGGGTTTGGCTCGGGTTTGAAAGTGTACCACTTGTCTCCCGCTTCGTAGGTATGCGAAGATGCGTAATCCGCAAAAGCTTGTCCGGGGAGTTCCACGCAATCACGAGTGTCATGGGGACCACTACATAATTCGCATGAAGAAGTGATTTTGTTCACTTGGCTTGAAGGCTTAGGAGCCTCGTAAGATTTCATGAGAAACTTGACTTGGTCCTCAAGTTTCATGATCCTACGGTCGGGAGTGCTAGAATTGTTCGAAGGCAAAGATATTGCCTTGACCGTTTTGTTCAAATCATGGGGATCATTCCAACTTTCATTGTCATAGAGAGCAAGATCTTCTATGAGTTCCCATGATTCTTCCGCACTTAGATCACGTAGCTTGCCACCGGCCGATTGGTCAATGGTTCGCCTTGTGGAGAGATCAATATGGTCATAGAAGATTTGGACTTGGAGCCAAAGATCTATGCCATGATGAGGGATTTTTTGGAGTAAGTCCTTGAAACGAGTCCATGCCTCATATAGAGTTTCACCTTGACGTTGTTGGAACATCAAGATATCATTTCTAAGCTTGGTAGTTCTCCCCGGTGGGAAAAATTGAGCAAGGAATCGAGTGGTGAGATCATCCCATGAGGTTATGGATCCCGTGGGTAAACGTTCAAGCCATTGACTAGCTTGATCACGTAGAGAGAATTGGAATAGACGTAATCAGGTCGACTCTCTAGTTACTAAATCAAGGTCTATGGAATCTACGATTTTAAGGAAATCCTTGAGATGTTGGTTAGGATCTTCGGAACGAAGTCCATGGAATGCACATCCACTTTGCACCAACCGGATGGTGTCGGATCGTAAGGGGGACACATTGGCTCCTTGAGTGAGCTCAATAGTGTTTCGGTAGCCTTGGTGGCTAGGACGGGAATACTCTCCTAAAGTTCGGGGCCTAGGAGGTGGGTTTGTTAGTGGCGGGTTTTGTGGGTGGTTTTGTTGTGGTGGGTTGATGGGTTCAAAGATGTTACCACCTTCCATGATGTCGGATGGTAAAGGTTACGAACAAAGACACAAAGAAATAAGATAGACTAAAGAAAACCTAAAAATAAAAATAAAAATCTTACTAGAAACGAATCTAGCAAGTAGACCTAATAAAAAGAAATCCTAACCTAGACAATAACTATTCCCCGGGCTGCGGAGCCAAAAACTTGATACGTGGGGATCGCACCCTCGCAACAGGTTTTACCTCTCAAGGGATCTCGAGAAGCTTACAACCCCCACCAGGCAGTGTACCTGATCGTTGTAGTATAGTATAGTGACAAGTACCGGGGGATTGATCGTTCAACTCAGGAATAGTGTCGCTAGGATTAGAAAGCCTAATAAACTAGGTCTAGAGGTGAGGGATGATTCTTTTTGTATTTTTATATTTTATAAAAGCAAGTAAAAATCTCTGGTTTTGGAAGAGTGGGCGGAACTAACCCAATTAACTACTAATGCAATCAAAATAAAACAGCAAAAATGAAAATGAAACTATTAAACTAATGTGGTGGAAACAATAATGAGGAAAGTTGTGTTTACTTAGTTTTCATTATTCCCTAGATATCTTTTACAAGTTGATTAGCTTGTTACAATTGCATGGATGACGGGTCATATTCCTTAATACTAGTCGTAGGGCCGTGTACAATATTCCCTAACTCTATAGGATCCTACTTCACTCCTATGTCGAGCCGTTAGAAGCTCCTAACATGGGATCATTAGCATTCTCCTACGCATTAAATACAACCAAAAATCGTAGTACACCTCCGTTCATGTTTCTTAAGACGTTCAAGCAAGTTACCAATGGAAGTCTGCCAGTTTTCTTAAGCCTAACATCAAATACAATCATCCGTAACAATTATAAACAAACAATCAACCCATAATTAACATCTAGGTTTCACTACATCTAAGCAAACACAATAAAGATCTAGCCTAGCATGTTAAATAGAAGACAAGCGTAAGATATAATCAAACAACACATAGACATATTGAATGATTTGAAGGGATACTTATCTTTAATTGAACATGAAAGAATCAAGGGGTTGAAACCCTTGATAAGCTGATAAACTTCGGACTAGGGTCTATTCCCTCAAAGTTGTACACTAATGAATGAAATTTGGAAAACTATATATAGATATTACATCGTGACGGCGTCATGTGTTAGCCTGTGACGCCGTCAACTCACCGCCATGATAAAATCGTATTGCCTAGATCTATTTGTGACGCCGTCATGTGTAGAAATACTCTGGGCCGTCACTAATGTTTGGACCCTGACGGCCTTGGGTTACGCCGTCAGGTCATAGGCTTAAAAACTCTCTGGATCGTCACGTGTATTTTCCACTTCCACCTCTTTTGTAACTCTTGACACCGTCATGTGGAGAGTCTTGACGCCGTCAGGTACTGTTCCAGCAAAGAAAATTGAGACTTTGCCGTTTTCTTCACTTTTATGCTCCAAAAACGTCCAAAATGCTTCCTTTTCCAGATTTCTCTCCAAAAGTACCTAAAATGACAAAAGGAACGATTTAGGGCAATATTTGATCAAATAATCTCGAATTCAGGCTTAAATGACCCCTTAAAAGCGGTACACTTTTCACCTCATCAGTTAAAATTTCTCTTTATTAGGTCTACTTACTAGATTCCTTTCTAGTCAGATTTTTATTTTACTTTTATAGGTTTTCTTTAGTCTATCTTATTTCTTTGTTTCCTTTGTTCGTAAACTAACTCGATGGATAACAATAGCATTGATCGTTAGATTCCTGTTATTCGTGTTTTTTGTCGTAGGATTTTCCAACTACCCGTCCCAATCCCTTTAGTGGAAAATGAGAACCCACCTAACCTCTCGTTTGACCATCACTTTGACAATAATTCTGAGATGGAGGAGTCTAACCATGATAATGACCATTGGGCTAGTCCTTTTTATTATTCGGACTTCGATGAGGACCTAGATGATGGTGATGTAATTAATGAGGATAGGATGGAAGATGAGATGAACCCTCTTAGGTATGTCAACCCTAGGACAAGGATTGAGAATGACAACCCATTTAATACGTAGTTTCCTTGTAAGATTGAATTTAGGAGCTTTGATGCCTATCTTAACTCATCTTTACCAATGAACATAATCTCGCGTGGTGAATACAATAAAATTATGGTAAATGAGTTAGAATACAATGGAGATAATATTGTTGTTAGGGCAAAGACATTGCATGTGTTTGTAGGAAGCTTTGTTTATTTGGTTGAGTTTATGGTTATGGAGAATTTATCGATAGTAACTTAACCCAAGTTGTGTTTGGGAAACCCTTCAAAAGGTTAACCAAACTAGATGAAAAACTTATGGAAGGGTTAATTACATTCTCGGACGGGGATGAGGATTTTGTTTACCAAATGCCCCGTGCGCACCCTAGGTTCAAGGATTTTTCTATTGAGAAATGTAATAGGTATCCACCTCTCGATATGCTAAGTGAGAATGATAAAAGGAAAGGGCTTAAATATCCTCATGAAAAGAACAAAAGGTATTATCGCGGATGTTTAGAGCTAAGTGATGACTATAAGAAAGATGAGGCAACTATTAGATGGCTCACACTTGGGTATGTGAGCATAAGCGACACATGATAACCCATGACCTTGAAAGTAGAGAATTTACTGTCAACATACAACGTGTAAAACATTATCAAGAAAGCAGCAATGAAATGATTAGTGAGGAGGATGTAACATTTGACGATGAGGTCACGTAATAGCCCATGACCTTGAGTCTAGCTACAAGACTCGTAAATAAAGAAAAGCGCTTCTTGGGAGGCAACCCGTGTTTTATTTGTTTTGTTTGATTGTTTGATTTTATTTGTTTTCGTATGCATGCTTTATTTTTATTGTTTGTAGATCATGTTTCATGCTAAATTGTGAAAATGTTTTACCTTGTTGTTTGTCTTAACTTCATAAAAAGGTATTTCGCAAAAGATAAGTGTAAGGGAAACCTAAATTTGTTTTTAAGAACGGAATTGAACATGAACAACAACAATATTAAATGAACATGTATATTAGTATTTGTTTGAGTCAAATGCTTGTATCGAGTCATAATGATGTTTTCCAGGATTTTCCAGGAATTAAGGCGTGAGTTTATTCAGAAATTTTCCGGAAACTTAACATGAGATTTCTGTCAGCACAATCTGACGACGTCAGGATCATAACCTGAAGGCGTCAGGTGTAAAAATTCTGAAAATTTTGCAAGTTTTGTTTCTCTACCGGAGTCTTAAAGTTTTTGTTAATTCTTTAGTTTTATAAACTCCAGGAAATCTGCAAACATTCATTCTACAAGCATTATATCCTTATATATATAGGTTGCCGCCGATTTTACGCGAGGTTGCCATGATTGTTTTCTCAGGTTTAACAGGTTATATTGGACAAGAAGATGATTTATATTTCTGGAGGTAAGCTTTCAACGTTCATTTTCTTGGAGGAGGATTTAACCATGTTATTACATTTATCCACACCGAATGAATCAGGAGAGTATTTGTTTTCATTCTTTTACCTTCATTGCTTTTACATCCTTTAAATGAACATTGGGGACAATGTTCAGCCTAAGTGTAAGGGGATGCTAAACGATGATACCTTAGAGAATACAATTACGCTTGAGTTTGTTTGTTTAATAGTAGGTGTGTAATAAAACTAAGAGAAATACTTGTTAGGGCAATTTTAGGTCCAAATTTAAATTTTTTTACAACATTTAGGAGTGAAGCTTTAGCCTTAATGTGCGTCTCATGGATAGGAGATTGTGTAACTAGCACAAAAAACCGCACCACTCAAAAATTTTATCAAGAAAGGTAGTGACCATCCGAGTATTAGATTAATTGGCTAACGCGCCAGTGCTAGTGTATGACTTGGTGACCATCCGTTATGCAAGTAACGCACCAGCGATCCAAGAAGTGCATTAGTTAGCATCCGTTAGTTGAGGCGTCAAAAACTCGTACTGGCCTTCTACTAAGTGAGGTTCGCCCCTATACTTGTTAGGAGAAGCCTTAGAGCTTATGAGTGTACCGGTAGTACTTAGATTCTAGAACTTGCGTTAGTGATGCATCCCGAGACCGCTAGTGAGACTACATTCGTGTAGTAGGATTTACTACATGATAAGAGGCATTAGGATCACTCTTGTGTTAAACCCGTATCATAATTACTTGACCAATAAATTCATAATTACTTGACTAACAAAGTCAATTAATTTTTCCCACACCTTTGTGTTGTACTCATTTTTAGTACACGATACCCCTAGTACACCCCTCCGAGCCTATCTTTTTCGTTTCTAACTTTAAGCATTTTACTTAAAGGAATAATTTGTTTACAATCTACCCCAAATGTACACCCAAATCGCCTTAGCCTTCCGTGTATGCACTCATCTTTAGTGCATTATTGTTACATGTTTAAACCCTTAGTTAATTATCTAATTGATTATATGGTTGCTAAGTCGAGTCATATCTTGTACATATTGTTTTGGGACGATTGGGACTCATGGGTAAAGTACTAGTGTTATGGAGTAATGGGGAAGAACATCATATATTACCCCCATATGTGCGTTAATCTTAAAAAATACTCCAAGTGTTTTGATTATCTTGATTCGAGTCATTAGAATAGTTAATTGTAAAGCATGTAAAAGTTCAAGTGTAAGGGGAATGCAAATTCCCTATGATGTAATATTTTGGATGGTAGGGTAAGAGTGTATGCAAAAAAAAAAAAAAAAAAAAAAAAAAAAAACGGACTGCCATCCCGTTTCCTTTAATGATTATTTTAAGTTTTTGTTATTTTTGATTTATTAGCTTAAGTCGAGTCGAGTCTTAGCTTAGCAACGCCACATTGTACATGTAATTGACCAAGATGATTAACTCGCCACCAGTAAATATTGCCTTTATCCAACAAAACCATGTTTATCATATCCCTACACCTCACGTTATAACCCTTTTAAAAGACCTCTTTGATAGTTTATCCTAGGTGCTTACGCCAAGTGGTGGAGGTTTGATCCTTTCCCAAGCCTATGGTAATCTATTTGCAATGACAGGTAGGGGTGTCAGTAGGGTCGGGTTGACCCGACCTGAACCCGAACCCGATAAGGCTTATCGGGTTGGGTCTAATCGGGTCAAAAAAGCTAATCAGGTTGTTTTGACCCGAACCCGATAACCCGATAGTGTTATCGGGTCGGGTTAGGGTTAAAAAAATAATATTATCGGGTTATCGGGTCAACCCGATAAGACCCGAAATACACTTTTCCATTTTTTAGTTAATACTTTTTAGATGCCGAATGTCTATAACTATCATTTTTCATTGCAAAAAATAGAAAAAGGTACATATTATACATATTATATATCCCATAGAAGATTAACGTATA
Source organism: Artemisia argyi (assembly GCA_030686995.1). Lineage (NCBI taxonomy): Eukaryota > Viridiplantae > Streptophyta > Magnoliopsida > Asterales > Asteraceae > Artemisia > Artemisia argyi. The sequence goes on from CM060693.1 coordinate 94,558,937, forward strand.
CACTTGCTAACGCAAAAAAGCTTGTTTTTCTTCTTTTTTGTATCATATTGTTGCGTAAATATTAGAACATGAAGAACTATTAAAATGACAATAGATATCCAAATCACACTTTTGAGTTATTGTATAGTATGAGGATGAAGATTTTTGGCTTTACTTCACACTGTTGTTACCATTTTGTGTACATTAGAATTTAGCACCAACTAATATACTGACATATTTCTTTCCATCAACAGTAAGTTGTTGCAGTTCATGTGTTACTTATACTCATGTAAAGCCATTGGATATACACTCAATGGGAAACAACCATTCTTGGGCTTAGCAGTTGGTAATAAATTTTGATCATTGAGTATCTTTTCCATGTTTGAAATGGTCCATGACCACATGACCAGAGAAAAGAATGTGCACCGAGAACTCAAGTGCTAAATCTAAAAAATAAAGCACGTACTGTTACTTAATCAGGTCACCCGATAACCCGAATCACCCGACCCGACATAACCCGACCCGAATCCCACCCGAACCCGATAACCCGATTACTTATCGGGTCGGGTTGCGGGTCACTTTTTAAAAATGAAAACCTGACTTAACCCGACCCGACAAACCCGATAACCTCGATAACCTCGATAACCCGACCCGATAACACCCCTAATGATAGGTAGTGAGAGATGTTTTCCATTTCCATATTGTGATATACACTTAATTACACCCGAGAGATGTGAGTATCTAAACACTATTTGTGAGGTGCTAGTGTATAATTTCCGTGCTTATTTTTGGTTGAAGTGGAATGATTATTTGTTGTAATTACTTTTATATTTGTGTTAAATGACCCCTAACTTGTATTTTGATTAGAGTAAAAGTGCATTTGCTTGAGGACAAGCAAATCTCAAGTGTACCACTTTTGAGAAGAATTTTACAAAAAAGAAGCATTTTGGACGTTTTTTGACCGAAATAGTGAAGAAAACGAGAAAGTCTCAAAATCATGCTGGAAATTGCACTTGACGGCGTCACATATTGTTAGTGACGGCGTCATGACTTGACAAAGGGGTGGATAAATCAATTACACGTGACGCGCCAGAATGTTTTCTGAAGGGATCGCGACGGCGTCACGTTATAATTTGTCAAGGTCATTGATGAGGCGAAAAATGAACCGGTTTTAGGGGGTCATTTTAGCCCAGATTCAAATTTATTTGATCAAATATTGTCCTAAATCGTTCCTTTTGTCATTTTAGGTACTTTTGGAGTGAATTTGGAAAAGGAAGCGTTTTGGACGTTTTTGGAGCATAAAAGTGAAGAAAACGGCAAAGTCTTAATTTTCCATGCTGGGAACAGTACATGACGGCGTCAAGAGTTTTCAAGTGACGGCATCAAGAGCAATGCAAGAGGTAGAAGTGGATAAAGTCCATGACGATCCAGAAGAGTTTTGTACTATGGAGATGACGGCGTCACCATAGGCCGTCATGGTCCAATTGTTAGTGACGGCCCAGAGTAGAATTGCACATGACGGCATCAAAAGTGGATCTAGGCAATCCGATTTCATTATGGGCGGTGAGTTGACGGCGTCAAAATTTTCTTCTTGACGCCGTCACCCTATAAAATCTATATATAGTTTTGCAATTTTCATTCATTAGAGTGTAACTTTTAGGGTGTAACTTTGGAGAGAAACCCTAGTCCGAATATCACAGCTTTTTCAAGGGTTTTTACCCTTTGAAACCTTTCATGTTCAATTAAGATAAGTACTCTTTTAATTCATTCAATATGTCTATGTGTTGTTTGAATATATCTTACACTTGTCTTCAATTTAACATGCTTGGCTAGATCTCTTTTGTGTTTGCTTAGATGTAGTAAAACCTAGATGTTAATTATGGGTTGATTGTTTGTTTATAGTTGTTACGGATGATTGTATTCAATGTTAGGCTTAAGAAAACTGACAGACTTCCATTGGTGACATGCTTGAACGTCTTAAGAAACATGATCAGAGGTGTACTATGATTTTTTGTTGTATTTAATGCGTAGGAGAATTCTAATGATCCCATGTTAGGAGCTTCTAACGGCTCGACATAGGAGTGAAGTAGGATCCTATAGAGTTAAGGAATATTGTACACGGCCCTACGACTAGTATTAAGGAATACGACCCGTCATCCATGCAATTATAACAAACTATCAACCTTTAAAAGATATCTAGGGAGTAATGAAACCTAAGTAAACATAACTCTCCCTATTATTGTTCACACCACGCTAGTTTAATTAGCTTTATTTTCATTTTTGTTATTTTATTTTGATTGCATCTTTAGTTATTGGGATAGTTGGTTACCACGCTAGTTTAATTAGCTGTAAACCCGAGATTTTTAATTGCTTTTATAAAATATAAAAATACAAAAAAAATCATCCCTCACCTCTAGACCTAGTTCTTAGGCTTTCTAATCCTAGCGACACTATTCATGAGTTGAACGATCAATCCCCCAGTACTTGTCACTATACTATAATACAACGATCAGGTACACTGCCTGGTGGGGGTTGTAAGCTTCTCGAGATCCCTCGAGAGGTAAAGCCTGGTGCGATTCCCATGTATCAGCCATCATGAGTAATTGCAAAGAGAGACGGTCCAGAGTCCATAAAGAGTGACGGCGTCAGAAGTGGATCTCGGCAATACGAGTTTATTTTGGCGGCGAGTTGACGACGTCACACCTATCTCTTGACGTCATCAGGATACAAAATCTATATATAGTTTTTTAGTTTTCATTCATTGTGTGCAACTTTGAAGGGAGAAAACCCTAGATGAAATTTACAGCTAATTTAAGGGTTTCAACCCTTTGTTTCTTCCATGCTTAATTGAAGACAAGTCTTTCATTAAATCATTCAATATGTCTATGTGTTGTTTGATGATATCTTACGCTTGTCTTCTCTTTAACATGCTAGGCTAGGTTTTCTTTGTGTTTGCTACTTTGCTTAGATGTAATGAAACTTAGATATTGATTATGGGTTGGTTGTTTGTTTATAATTGTTGTGGATGAATGAATTCGATGTTAGACTTTAGAAAATTGGCAGACTTCCAATTGGTAACTTGCTTGAACGTCTTAAGAAACATGATCGGATGTGTACTACGATATATTAGTTGTATTTAACACGTAGGTAACTACTAATGAGGCCATGTTAGGAGCTAGTAGTTGGCTCGACATAGGAAGAGGTAGAAGCTTATAGAGTTTGGGAAGATCGTACACGGCCCTACGAATGGTATTAAGGAATATAACCCGTCATCCATGCAATTGTAACAAACTAATCAACGTGTAAAAGATAGCTAGGGAGTAATGAAATCTAAGTGAACACATTTTCTCTCATTATTGTTTACACCATAATTTAGTTTAAGTTTAGTTTATTTTATTTTGATTGCATCTTTAGTTATTTGGGTTAGTTGATTAGCAACTAATTCCGCCCACTCCTTCCAAAACCGAGATTTTTACTTGCTTTCCTTAAAACATAAAAATACAAAAAGAATCATCCCTCACCTCTAGACCTAGTTTTAGTGAGTTTTAACCCTAGCGAACACTATTCTTTGAGTTGAACGATCAATCCCCCGGTACTTGCCACTATACTATACTACAACGGTCAGGTACACTACCTGGTGGGGATTGCAAGCTTCTCAAGATCCCTTGAGAGGTAAAACCTTTTGCGAGGGCGCAATTCCAGGCATATCAATTTGGTGGTTAGTTGATGTGTCAAAGTATGTTTTAAACTTTTATGGTCAAAGTTAAAGGAGTGTTTGGTGTAACATGTATTTATACCCATTTTGGGTTGTAAACGGGTCAAATAATTATGGAAACATTTTATTATGTTATACTAATGATGTTGGTTAAGTTTTTATGTGTTATTGAAGTAGTATAAGTTGGTTTTCGGAAAATGGGTCAAAACATGCAAGTGTGCAGAAATTGGTATATTTTAGATGCAAATGGGTCCATTTTAGAGTGTAGTGTAGAAATGGGTCTATTTTAGATGCAAATTGTTCCATTTTAAAGTGTAGTGGAAACGGGTCTATTTTAGATGCAAATGTGTCCGTTTTAGAGTGCAGTAGAAATTAGTATATTTTAGATGCAAATGGATCCATTTTAGAGTGCAGTGGAAATGGGTCGATTTTAGATGCAAATGTGTTCGTTTTAGAGTGCAGTAGAAATGGGTATATTTTAGATGCAAATGGGTCCATTTTAGAGTGCAGTGGAAATGAGTCTATTTTAGATGCAAATGGGTCCATTTTAGGGTGCATAGAAAAAGAGTATTTTCAGAGAATAAAAATGGTTCATTTTAGACTAATAACTATTGTAATAGTGTCCGTTAAAGTTGGGTCATTTCCGTGTAAAATTTTAAATTTTTGGTCAACGGGCACGGGGCTTAACATATATCCCATAACAATGACTAAGTGCGCAAGAGTCTCCAAAGGTTAACTATTCCCATTCCTATAAATAACCCAATCCATTTCCAAATTAATCCAATTCTATTCTCATAATTATTCAAATTCTATTTCCATAATTAATCTCATTTTAGCCCTTTATATGTGTTTGGTATCATCATTCGTGTAACGGGAGGGAAACACTGACTCAACAATATACACACCAAAAAAAATACAAAACAACGGAATTGACGCGGAGAGTGTTGACGAGAAATCGAGTCAAGAAGAGATGATGGAGAGAAACCAAAAAGATAATAAATATCAAACACAACAAATAAGATGAATTAGATTGGTAAGGGTCTGTACTTTCTCATAATATCATTTAGTTATAAAAGCATACTCGTTTTATAGTTTAAAAGTAAAATTTCGCCGTGACTCGTTCGTTCATTGAACGTTTCCAAGTCGAAGGTTTCAAAAGTAGTTTAGATGACGCGTATTTTATAAATATTATTGTTCGTTAGATATTATTTCTATTGTTTACCCGTTGCGAATTGATGCGCGGGAATTGCACCAGGCTTTACCTCTCGAGGGATCTCGAGAAGCTTACAACCCCCACTAGGCAGTATACCTGATCGTTGTAGTATAGTATAGTGACAAGTACCGGGGGATTGATCGTTCAGCTCAGGAATAGTGTCGCTAGGATTAGAAAGCCTAAAAACTAGGTCTAGAGGTGAGGGATGATTCTTTTTGTATTTTTTATATTTTTATAAAAGCAATTAAAATCTCGGGTTTTGGAAGAGTGGACAGAATTAGTTGCTAGTCAACTAACCCAATAACTAAAGATGCAATCAAAATAAAATGACAAAAATGTAAATAAAGCTAATTAAAATAGTGGTGTGAACAATAAATGGGTAAGTTGTGTTTACTTAGATTTCATTACTCCCTAGATATCTTTTACAGGTTGATAGTTTGTTACAGTTGCGTGGATGACGGGTTATATTCCTTAATACCAATCATGGAGTGGCGTACGTACTTCCCCATCTCTATAAGCTCCTACTTCACTCCTATGTCGAGCCGGCAAGAAGCTCCTAACATGGGATCATTAGAATTCGCTCATGCATTAAATACAACCATAAAAACCTAGTACGCATTGGTTCATGTTTCTTAAGACGTTCAAGCAAGTTACACTATGGAAGTCTGCCAGTTTTCTTAAACCTAACATCGAAATCATTCATCCGTAACAACTATAAACAAGCAATCAACCCATAATCAACATCTAGGTTTCACTACATTTAAGCAAACATGAGAGATCTAGCCTAGCATGTTAAAATCAAGACAAGCGTAAGATATATTCAAACAACACATAGACATATTGAATGAATTGAAAGGATACTTATCTTAATTGAACATGAAAGGATTGAAGGGGTGAAAACCCTTGAAAATACTGATAAAATCGTGCTAGGGTTTCTCCAAGTCGTTCCTAAACTTGTCCTCTCTTAATGAATGAAAATTACAAAACTATATATAGATTTTCCAAGGTGACGGCGTCAAGAAGAAAATTCTGACGCCGTCAACCCGCCGCCCATAATAAAATCGGATTGCCTAGATCCAGATCTGACGCCCTCAAGAGTGATTTTTCTCTGGGCCGTCATGTATAAAGGGACCATGACGGCCTATGGTTACGCCGTCATGCCCTAGTGCAAAAACATTCTGGGTTGTCATGGACTCTATCCACTTCACCTCTTGTTTTTCCTCTTGACGCCGTCATTAAGAAGCTTGTGACGCCGTCAGGTACTGTTCCCAGCAAGGAAAATTAAGACTTTGCCGTTTTCTTCATTTTTATGCTCCAAAAACGTCTAAAATGCTTCCTTTTCCAGAATTCACTCCAAAAGTACATAAAATCTCAAAAGGAACGATTCAGGGCAATATTTGATCAAATAAATTCAATTCCGGGCTTAAATGACCCCCTAAAAACGGATCATTTTTCGCCTCATCATATACCCTTACACTTGAGATTTGCTTGTCCTCAAGCAAATGCGCTTTTATTCTAGTCAAAATACAAGTTAGGGGTCATTTAACACTAATATAAAAGTAATTACAACAAATAATCATTCCACTAAAGACCAAAGACAAGCACTCTTACCCTACCATCCAAAATAATACATCAAAGGGAATGAACATTCCCCTTACACTTGAATTTTTACATACTTTACAATAAACTAATCTAATGACTCGAATTAAGATAATCAAAACACCTGGAGTACTTTTAAAATTAACGCACTTATGGGGGTAATAATATGATGTTCTTCCCCATTACTCCATAACATAAGTACTTTACCCATGAGTCCCAATCGTCCCAAAACAATATGTACAAGGATATGACTCGACTTAGCAACATGTAATCAATTAGATAATTAACTAAGGGTTTAAACATGTAACAATAATGCACTAAAGAGGAGTGCATACACGGAAGGCTAAGGCAATTTGGCTGTACATTTAAGTGGGTTGTAACAAATTCTTCCTTTAAGTAAGATGCTTAAAGTTAGAAACGAAAAGATAGGCTCGGAGGGGTGTACTAGGGGTTTCGTGTACTAAAAATGAGTACAACGCTAAGGTTTGGGAAAAATTAGTTGACTTAACTAGCCAAGTAGTATGACTAAAATGGTCAAGTAATTAAGATACGGGTTTAACACAAGGGTGATCCTAATGCCTCTTATCATGTAGTAAATCCTACTACACGAATGTAGTCTCACTAGCGGTCTCGGGATGGATCACTAACGCAAGTTCTAGAATCTAAATGCTACCGGTACACTCATAAGCACTAATAGTAAATGCTTTTCCTATCAAATCTAAAGGCGAACCTCATATATTTGGGTGGAAAATTTTTCTGAATAGTACGGTTTTGTGCTAGTCATACAATCTCCTATCCATGAGACGCTTGCTAAGGCTAAAGTTTCACTCCTAAATGTTGTAAAAAAATTTATATTTGGCGCTAAAATTACACTAACAAGTATTTCTCATAGTTTTAATACACACCTACCATCGAACAAACAAACTCAAGTGAAAGTGTATCCTATAAGGTATCATCATTTTACCCTCCCCTTACACTTAGGATGAACATTGTCCCCAATGTTCAATTAAAGAATGTAAAAGTAAAACAGGCAAAAGAATGAAATCAAATACTCCCCTGATTCGTTCGGTGTGGATAGTGTGTTAACAAGGTTAGATCTTCCTCCAAGAAAATGAACAATCAAAGCTTCCCTTCCAGAATATAAATCATCTTCTTGTCATATATAACCTGTTAAACCTGAGAAAACAAACAAGGCAACCTCGTGTAAAATCGGCGGCAATCTATATATACTAACAAATCCTAGAAAACAATGTAAGATATAATGCTTGTGGAATGAATGTTTGCAGATTTCCTAGAGTTTATAAAACTAAAGATTCAACAAAAACTTTAAGACTCCGTTAGAAAAACAAAACTAGCAAAATTTCCAGATTTTTACACATGACGCCGTCAGGAATTAATTCCTGACGCCGTCAGAAGTGACCTGCAGAAATCTTTACATTAAGTTTCCGAAAAATTTCTGGAAAACTTATGTCCTACTTCCTGGAAAATCCTGCAAAACATCATTATGACTCGATACAAGCATTTAACTCTAACAAATATGAATATACATATCCATTTAGTATTGTGGAGAATCATGATCAATTTAGTTTCTTAAAAACATATTTGGGGTTTCCCCTTACACTTATCTTTTGCGAAATACCTTTTGGTGAAGTTAAGACTAAGCCAAACGACAAAATAAAGTATTTTCACCATTTTAGTTTTGAAACATGATCTACCAACAATAAAAATAAAGCATGCATACGGAAACAAATAACAATCAAACAATTAAAAATCACACAAAGCATGGGTTGCCTCCCAAGAAGCGCTTTTCTTTATTTACGAGTCTTGTAGCTAGACTCAAGGTCATGGGCTATTACGTGACCTCATCGTCAAATGTTACATCCTCCTCACTAATTATTTCATTGCTGCTTTCTTGATAATGTTTTACACGTTGTATGTTGACAGTAAATTCTCTACTTTCATCGTCTATTAACACAACAGCTCCAGTTTTAGAGGAACTTTTCACTGTAAATGGCCCATACCGTCTAGACTTGAGTTTCCCTGGAAATAACCTTAACCGAGAGTTATACAATAGGACTTTGTCCCCTTTTGAAAATTCCTTAGGTTTCTTAATTCGCTGGTCATGCCATCTTTTTGCCCCCTCATTATATGTAATGGAAGACTCATACGCTTCTAACCTTAGCTCATCAAGCTCATGAAGTTGCAAGAACCTATTTGTTCCAGCAATTGTATAGTCTAAATTACATGCCTTAAGTGCCCAATAAGCCTTATGTTCTAGTTCTACCGGAAGGTGACATGCTTTACCGTAGACCATGCGGAATGGGGTCGTTCCAATAGGTGTCTTGTAGGCAGTTCGGAACGCCCATAAGGCCTCATCGAGTTTAAATGACCAGTCTTTTCTATTCTGACTAACCGTTTTTTCTAGTATTCTTTTAATAGCTCTGTTGGTATTTTCGACCTGACCATTGGTCTGTGGGTGATAGGCGGTGGAAAATCGATGGGACACTCTGTATCTCCTCATGACCTTTTCCATTTGCGCATTGCAAAAGTGTGTTCCCCTATCACTAATGAGAGCTTTAGGAATGCCGAACCTAGCGAATAGCTTTTTCAGGAAATGAATAACTACCCTAGCATCGTTGGTCTTAAGGGCTTGTGCCTCTACCCATTTTGAAACGTAATCGATGGCAACTAAAATGTATTCATTTCCTCCTGAAGATGGAAAGGGTCCCATGAAGTCGATTCCCCAGACGTCGAAAACCTCACATACTTGTATAAAATTCTGAGGTGCTTCATCTCTATTTGATATGTTCCCTGCCCGTTGACATGCATCGCATGCTTGTACCATTTCTTAACATCACAGAATATTGTGGGCCAATAGAATCCCGCATCGATAATCTTTCGTGCGGTGGTGTTTATCCCATGATGGCCCCCAGAGGGGCCAAAGTGACACTCTCTCATGATCTTCACTTTCTCCGTATAGTTGTGCATTGTTAAATTGCGTAGCCGGGCGACTCGCCAGCTGGCTAAGATTAGGAGAGCCGCAGGTAACGCTTCCGAACAAGACGGAAGACGAAGTTGCAGGGGAACCTGTGGCTGGATTGAATCCTTCGCAGGAAGAGTTGATGCTTGCTGGGTCTCCCGAAACACAACATCTGATTATTTGATCAGGACACCTTCAGAATAAAAATGGTTCATCCCAAAAGTAATATTTTAGTTGGGCAAAGAACCTTTTCTTTTCGTATTTAGTCATGTGTTCCGAAATGAGTCTGCTCGCGAGATAGTTAGCAAAATCAGCGTACCAAGGCTCAGAATCTGTCATTGACATGAGTTGTTCGTCAGGAAATGAATCCCGAATCTCGCTTCTATCGAGCTCATCGAAGGGATTTTTAAGACGAGATAGGTGATCAACAGCCAAATTCTCTGCCCCCCTTTTATCACGGATTTCAACGTCAAATTCTTGTAACAACAAGATCCACCGAATTAGTCGTGGTTTAGCATCTTGCTTAGCAAAAAGATATCGGAGTGCCGAGTGATCGGTGAAAACGACTGTCTTTGAAAGGACAAGATATTGACGGAATTTGTCGAAGGCAAACACTACGGCTAATAATTCTTTTTCGGTGGTAGAGTAATTTTCTTGAGCAGGATTCATGGTTTTGCTAGCGTAGTAAATAGGTTGGAATAGCTTGTCACGCCTTTGGCCTAATACTGCTCCGACAGCATAATCGCTAGCATCGCACATGATTTCGAAAAGTAGCTCCCAGTTGGGTGTAACCATGATTGGAGCTTGCGTGAGCTCCTTTTTTAGGAGATCGAATGCATCCTTGCATTCTTGAGAGAAATCGAAAGGGGCATCCTTTATCAGCAATTGAGTCATTGGCCAAGCTATTTTAGAGAAATCTTTGATGAATCTCCGGTAGAACCCGGCGTGGCCCAAGAAGCTGTGTATTGCTTTAACAGTCGTGGGATAAGGTAATTTAGATATAGCTTCCACTTTAGCTTGGTCCACCTCAATCCTATTCCCTGAGACCTTATGTCCTAACACAATCCCTTCTTTTACCATGAAATGACATTTTTCCCAATTTAGCACCAAGTTGGTTTCCTCACAATGTTTGAGCATTTTTTTCTAAATTAGCAAGACAGCGGTCGAAAGAGTTCCCGAAGACTGAAAAGTCATCCATGAAAACTTCCATGCTGTCTTCCATCAGTTCGTGAAAGATTGCGGTCATGCATCGCTGAAAAGTGGCGGGGGCATTACACAGCCCAAAAGGCATTCTTTTGTAGGCGAACGTTCAATAAGGGCAAGTAAACGTGGTTTTCTCTTGGTCCTCAGGTGCTATGGGGATTTGGAAATATCCCGAGAACCCATCCAAGAAACAGTAATACTTGTGCCCAGATAATCTTTCCAACATTTGGTCAATGAATGGTAAGGGAAAGTGATCCTTCCTTGTGGCATCATTGAGCTTTCTATAATCGATGCATACCCGCCAGCCAGTAACCGTTCTCTGGGGTACCATCTCACCCTTGTCGTTCTTTATCACAGTCATTCCACCTTTCTTTGGTACCACCTGTACAGGACTAACCCACGGGCTATCCGAGATTGGGTAAATTAGTCCTGCATCCAGAAGTTTGATGACTTCTTTCTTCACTACTTCCTTAATGTTGGGATTCACCCGCCTCTGGGTTGCACGGTAGGTTTATAGTTTTCTTCCATAAGAATCTTATGCGTGCAAAAAGTTGAGTCAATCCCCTTAATGTCGGCTACACTCCATGCAAGAACTCCTTTATATTTCTTGAGAACTTCTAAGAGCTTACCTTTTTGTTCATTTTTGAGGGAAGAGTTTATGATTACCGGCAGTTGATCCTCTCCCTGAAGGAAGGCATACTCTAGGTGGTTAGGTAGTTCTTTAATATCTAGCTTAGGAGGTTCGATAATAGAGGGTTTAAGCTTGTTTTCGGGTTTTCGGAGTTCGAGTTGTTCAGTGGTCTCCTGTCTAGGGTAGAAAGAGACTGCTCCAGCATCCTCCATCTTTTCTTCCTCCAAGAAGGGGAGAAAATTCTCACCCCGTAATCAGCCTTCTTCGATCTGTTCATCAACACAGTTATCAATAACATCCGTGAGTTCATCGACTTCTCCGATGAAATAAAGCCGGTTAGCTGCTTCGAGAGAGAGAGATTCATAGTGTCTTTAATGTCGAAGGTTAAGCTATCGGTTCCTACTCGCAAGGTTAACTTGCCGTCATGAACATCAATGACTGCACGAGCGGTAGCAAGAAATGGTCTCCCTAAGATGATGGGCACCAAGTCATCCTCCTCCATCTCCAAGATTACGAAATCAACCGAAAATTTGAATTTTCCAACTTTGACTAGCACATTCTCGCATATCCCTACGGGGTATTTGACTGATCTATCGGCTAGTTGGATGTTCATATGGGTAGGCTTTAATCCGGAGTATCCTAGTTTAAGGAACATGGAGTGAGGCATGAGGTTGATACTCGCCCCTAAATCGGCAAGAGCATTCTTTATTGATAGAGATCCTATGGAACAGGGCAAGGTGAAGCTGCCTGGATCGTCTACCTTTTTTGGTAGCCCTCGATGGGTCACCACCGAACATTCTTCCCCCAGAGTCACAAGACCCTCGAGTTTCTTTCGGTTGGCGAGTAATTTTTAAAGTATGTGCTATACTTTGGCATTTGATAGCAAGCATCAAGGAGAGGTATGGTGATCATGAGTCTTTTAGATATGACAAGAATCTTTTATTATCGTTCTCAATTTTCTGGTTTTTTAGTCGGGATGGGAATGGGATTCTCACAGGTTGGTTAGGTGGATTCGATGGAGATGGGGTCACCAAAGGAGGTTGTTCGGGAGCCTCGCTGCTTACATCACCCTCCTCTTCGCGAGGCCTGCTTGGATCAAGGGTGATAGGATGTGAGCTCGGATACGGGGGGTCCTTGGTTGTTGTTCCAGCTCGAGTGGTTATCGCGAGCATGGGGTCTTTTTGGCTTACTGATGGCCTATCTTGGTTATCAAGGGTGGAGTTAAGCTTGTTGAACCATTCTTCGATGTCATTTTGTTGCTCATCGACGAGCTCATCAAGACCTTTTAATTGTAAGCCTTTTTCTTGAGTGAAGTGACCAAGGTCATCTTCGAAAGTGCTCCTGATTTTATATTCAGGGCCTTCCTCTCCTTCTTTTCTCTTCACCAGATTTCCCCAAAGGGTGTAATCATCGTTTTGGTAAAAAGGCAAAAGGGAGGGATCAGCATAGATGTCATGCCCTGACAAGCACACATGTTCGATCGTGGGTTCTCCTCCGCATTCCTCTACCTCGTGCGGGCCCCCACAGTAGTCGCAGATTAAGTAAGGATTTGAAAGTTGTTTAGTTAATTGCGACCCAGCTAGGTATTCCATTCTTTTGTGGATTTTTCTTAGCCGGTCTGAAGGTGTTGATGTGATTTCAGACTTGCTAGCAGTTGACTCAGGTTCATCCCAAGTGTCATCCTGGTCTTGAGCATATTCCTCAATCCTATTCCATCCTTCCTCGGCACTAAGATTGGCTAATTTCCCTTTTTTAGAATTGTTGATTCCGTTCCGGTCATTTGAGGAGACATTGTCGTAGAAGATTTGGACCAGAAGACAAAGTTCGATTCCATGATGGGGAACTTGTCTTATTAAATCCTTGAATCTAATCCACGATTTATGAAAGGGTTCGTCCTTCCCTTTTTGGAAGCGGAGGATCCTATCCCTAAATATTGAGGTTTTCCCTGCTGGAAAAAACTTTTCATAAAACATGGATATGAGTTGCTCCCATGTGAAAATAGACTCAGAAGGAAGTTTATCATACCATTCTTTGGCTTTTTCATAAAGAGTGAAAGGGAAGAATCGTAATCGGGACGTGTTTCTAGTAGCCCCATCCGTATGGAGGGTGTCTACTATTTTCAAGAAGTCCTTGATGTGTTGAATCGAGTCATCATCATCTAGTCCACAAAACTTGCACACACTTTGGACAAGCCAAACATCGGCCGCATGCAAGACCTCATTGGTGTGTTCGTTTAGGAAGACAATGGCGTTTGAGAAGCCATGAGGATTTGGGGAGGAGTAGTCCTTAAGGCGCTTAGGAATGGGAGTTTCGGGGGTACTCATATCGTTGTTGGATTGGGAGCTAGGGGTTGTAAGGTGATTTTCTGAATTTTCTTCAGAAAGGGGCGCATCAAAATCGATGGCTATGCTGGATGGTTCAGGTGTTGAGAGAGATCGTCTTAACCTACCCATTTCCCTATTAGGTTCTGCATAGGGCGAAACAAGGTCTCTAGCGGAACTATGACTCCTAGTGACTCTAAGGTTAGAGAATTCGTCGTTTGCCATGATGTCGAATGGTGGAGATTACGAACAAAGGCATGAAGAAATAGATAGACTAAAGAAGACCTAAAAATAAAAATAAAATCTTACTAGAAAGGAATCTAGCAAGTAGACATAATAAAAAGAAATTCTAACCTAGACAATAACTATTCCCCGGGCTGCGGCGCCAAAAACTTGATGCGTGGGAATTGCACCAGGCTTTACCTCTCGAGGGATCTCGAGAAGCTTACAACCCCCACCAGGCAGTGTACCTGATCGCTGTAGTATAGTATAGTGACAAGTACTGGGGGATTGATCGTTCAACTCAGGAATAGTGTCGCTAGGATTAGAAAGCCTAAAAACTAGGTCTAGAGGTGAGGGATGATTCTTTTTGTATTTTTTATATTTTTATAAAAGCAATTAAAATCTCGGGTTTTGGAAGAGTAGGCGGAATTAGTTGCTAGTCAACTAACCCAATAACTAAAGATGCAATCAAAATAAAATAATAAAAATGTAAATAAAGCTAATTAAAATAGTGGTGTGAACAATAAATGGGGAAGTTGTGTTTACTTAGATTTCATTACTCCCTAGATATCTTTTACAGGTTGATAGTTTGTTACAGTTGTGTGGATGACGGGTTATATTCCTTAATACCAATCGTGGGGTGGCGTACGTACTTCCCCATCTCTATAAGCTCCTACTTCACTCCTATGTCGAGCCTGCAAGAAGCTCCTAACATGGGATCATTAGAATTCACTCATGCATTAAATACAACCATAAAAACCTAGTACGCATTGGTTCATGTTTCTTAAGACGTTCAAGCAAGTTACACTATGGAAGTTTGCCAGTTTTCTTAAGCCTAACATCGAAATCATTCATCCGTAACAACTATAAACAAGAAATCAACCCATAATCAACATCTAAGTTTCACTACATCTAAGCAAACATACAAGAGATCTAGCCTAGCATGTTAAAATCAAGACAAGCGTAAGATATATTCAAACAACACATAGACATATTGAATGAATTGAAAGGATACTTATCTTAATTGAATATGAAAGGATTCAAGGAGTGAAAACCCTTGAAAATACTGATAAAATTGTGCTAGGGTTTCTCCAAGTCGTTCCTAAAATTGTCCTCTCTTATTGAATGAAAATTACAAAACTATATATAGATTTTCCAAGGTGACGGCGTCAAGAAGAAAATTCTGGCGCCGTCAACCCGCCGCCCATAATAAAATCGGATTGCCTAGATCCAGATCTGACGCCGTCAAGAGTGATTTTTCTCTGGGCCGTCACGTATAAAGGGACCATGACGGCCTACGGTGACGCCGTCATGCCCTAGTGCAAAAACATTCTGGGTCGTCATGGACTCTATCCACTTCACCTCTTGTTTTTCCTCTTGACGCCGTCATTAAGAAGCTTGTGACGCCGTCAGGTACTGTTCCCAGAAAGGAAAATTAAGATTTTGCCGTTTTCTTCACTTTTATGCTCCAAAAACGTCTAAAATGCTTCCTTTTCCAGAATTCACTCCAAAAGTACCTAAAATCTCAAAAGGAACGATTCAGGGCAATATTTGATCAAATAAATTCAATTCCGGGCTTAAATGACCCCCGAAAAATGGATCATTTTTCGCCTCATCACGAATTTAATACATTAAATTATGTACTATATTCGTTTCGTGTCCAGTAGTCCAAAATGCCCAAAGTTCAATTATATCTCAAGTCAAAATATATTTTCCAAGTCTGGTGTTGCAAATATGCCATAGTACTCCTACTTACCAATCAACGACCAATTAAATAATCTAACAAATTCAAATATGACGGTCTACGGGTCACATGTCTCGAAAAGTCTAATAGCCCTCGTATGTTCCGTTTTCTTATCCCATAATATCTCACGTACATTTTTAATGCTTTATTTTGTCGTTACTAACAACGGAATTGACGCGGAGAGTGTTGACGAGAACTCGAGTCAAGAAAAGATGACGGAGAGAAACCAAAAAGATAATAAATATCAAACACAACAAATAAGATGAATTAGATTGGCAAGCGTCTGTACTTTCCCATAATATCATTTAGTTATAAAAGCATACTCGTTTTATACGCCTATTTTTGTTCAAATCGTCTTAAATCGATTATTAAACGTATTATTAGGTTTAGACAAGTGCCGATTCGCGTTGTGTTCAAACTCAAGTTCCAATGGGCAAATACACATAACAAATAACAATATTCCAAAGTAAAACCTCATATAATCTGAATCGGTTTCTAGGTCTCACATATTATATTTAATCATAACACAGTATTTAGATAATTCCCAAACTTGTCGGTTGTCACGGTAGGATACTGTCGAAAGGTAGTGAAAAAAGGAAGGATGATCGTGAATCAAGTAGGAAAGAAGGCTCCCGGTCGAGTAATAAGAAGACTAAGTTTGGAAAGGGATTTGTAGCAACCAATCCCGTTGTGACAAGTAATTTGGGCGAGAGGGCATACTTTCGTCATTCCCCTAAATGTGTTAAGTGTAACTACCATCATCCAGAGCATGTGTCGTGCATTATAATTTCAAATGCAACTACCATGGTCACATTGCTAAAGAATTTTGAGTGGTGATCAGTCATGCGACTCTGATTAACGCATTCAACGTGGTGAACAACCAAAGGGCATATTATGAATGCGGAAGCCCGTATCACTATCGTAACATGTGCCCCAAGCTGAATAGAGCACCAGGTTAAGTTGGAAACCAATTAGCTATTGGGAGAGTCAGAATCCATGAAACAATACGAATCAAGCGGGAGAAAGTCAGAATCAAGGAAACAATAGGAACCCAGCAAAAGGATGGGCATTCACCATGAATGCAAATTAGGCTCGTCAGGATCCAAATATTGTGACGCGCACTGGTGAGTGCTTATTTACTCACTTTTATATGACCAAAAATGGACCCAAAAAGACCAAAAACATAATGAAAATGCCAAATATATGTTTGTTTTTGTGTTTTTGCATGTGCAGGTACGAATATATGGAAAATGGACAAAATAAAGATCAAATCGGACAAACACGAGCACGAGATTGGAAGGAGCACAAAATTTCGAGATTAATGATAATTTTATTTGGAGCATCGAGGCAAGAGTCGAAAAATAAAAAAAAAGAAAGGCCCATTTGAAATTAGAAGCCCAAGCAAAATTATAAGTCCACTCTTTAGTTAATACAATGAAGTCCAAGTTAAGCCCAAGTAAGCTCAAGTTTAACAAGGCCCAGCGTGAAGAGAAGAGCAAGCCCAACCCAGCAACAAATTTAAGATGAAGCCTACTACTAGGATCGAGCCCAATGAAGAAAGGAAGATCAGGCCCATTCGAAAACTAACTGTCTACTCGTGAATGTGCAATATGAACTTTGGAAATTGCTTAAATAACCCCACGTGAAGACAAAGAAAGCTAAAAAGAAATGAATACGTGGTCCTGCTCTCTTCTCCTAGCATGCGACAAATAATTAAAAAATAATGAAAAGGGATCATGCAATATGGCTTATGAGTTTTACTCCCTCAAAATAAATTAAAGTGGCATCATGATCCATATGCATAATTTACAAATGAAGACATGAGAATGAAATGCTATGTAGCAATGGGGACCAACGCATTTTCAAGAAAGAAAAAATAAATAAATTGAAGTTGCAAGCGTGATGAGCTGATTGCATGTGAAGACAAGGACGATTTGCAATTTTACAAATGGTATTGTGAGATTAAAATAAGAATAATGAATTCTAGGTGGGGACCAAAGACAAAATGAAATGAAGAATTGCAATTTGATGAGCATTTGAAGCTTCACTTGGTACTCACCACATGCAACAAAAATGAAAAATAAAATATTGCAAGTACGTGGGCCTGCCCTTGGGGAATAACGCCAAGAACAACAAAAGAATAAGAGTGAAATGAAGAATTTTGCATGTGATTGGCCAGGGAATAAAAGAAGGAAGAAATACTTGCAGCAAGTGAAATCAACTTCCTAATAATTCGAAAAAGTGCATGGCCTCTGCTCCACTCCTCACTCTCGCTGCTATATACTTTTTCCAGCCAACTAGTGTGTGACATGTGGCCTTGATGATGCAGTTTCAACCAATGAAATGTCACCACATAGCCTTGATGAGTTGTTAATTTTTGGAAGGATCGAGAAGTGCGGAGATCAAGCCAATCATTGGCTATAAATACCTCACCAGATCCAAGAGCTCATTCATAAAATTCTCTCTTTCATTTTTTTACAAACACTAGTAGTTTTTTTATTAGGAGTAGGAGTAATTTTAAAAGTAGGAGTAGGATTTATTTTATGTGATAGCTTATTTCATTGTAACTTTTAGCTTATTTTCAAAGACTTATTGTAACCAACTTTTAGCTTTTAATGAAGATGATGTTTGTAACACCCCGAAAATTGATTAAGCAGCGGAAGTTTAATCGGGGTCATTACAGTTTAGTACACATTCATACTTATAGAAAACAATTCAAAAGATAGTCAATATCATTCCATGAAAACTCAAATATTCAGAGTTACAAACATTTTTCCAAAATGCTAATTGTTTCGCAAAAGTAGTGATGAGTTTGTAAAGAATGATATAATTATTGAAATCAAAGGGAGGTCCTGTGCCCGTTTGCCAGCTCCGTGCCGCCATGCTTGCTAATTTCCTGAGATAAACATGCTTAAAAAGTCAACACAAAGGTTGAGTGAATCCATAGTAGTTTAAATAGTAATAGTGTGAACATAAGCCAAGCATTTGAAATAAACAAGCCAAGATAGACAGGTCTTGACTAAACTGGTGAAATATTGCTCCTAAGCCTCACGAAACGCAAGCCTTAACATTGATTTGACATATCATAAAGATAATAACAATCATCTACACCACAGCGGATGTAAATGACAAGGGGCCCTCGGTGACAGGAAATGTGCCAAATTTCCATAATACCTCGAATATAGCACACCTCCTGCCAAGTGATCACCTTGACAGAGGCGGGCTGCCATTCCAATAGATCTATCAACTATATTCACGCTCACTCGCAAGTGATTAAGGTTCATGATATGAGGGACTTGTAGCACAGGTGTCAACTTAGGCAATATCAGGTGATAACAGCATACAGAAAAATACTTGTGTTCGATTTATAGCATGTATCTCCCCACGGGGTTTAAAAAACAATTAAAATGTGGGACCATGAACTCACCTGAAAGGTGTGTAATCATAACGGTGCTCAAAAGTGATGGTGGATTGCTATGACTAGCAATGAAATTCCTCCGACTTGCGACCTAAATAATACATAGTGATCGGTGTTTTAGATTCGTGTTGTAAATGACATGTGATATGTCACGTGTACGGTGATATTCGTTCGGGTGTCTTAATATATTCCAAAATAACTTCATGTAATTATTTGTAACGTGTTACGAACCGGTGTTCAATAGATATTAACTCGTTTGTGAAAATAATATTGTTTAAAAATATTTATAATTAAATATTTTTAGTAAAGTTATATATATATATATATTTTAAAGTTACCAAAATATATATACGTATTTATATAAAATCAAATTATATAAAATAATTAATTATAAAATACCTTTGTCATATTTAACCTTTAACTTTATAAAATTACACTTTTTACCCCTTGGTCAATAATAATTACCTTTTAGTCCTTTTTGTACTTTTACACTTTTATTACCCAAGCTTTTGAAAAATACGTGTTCTACCCTCAACTTCTTATTAGAAATCGATAATATATAATTTAGTCCGAAAGTTTGGGTCTTTGTCACTTTTAGCCCCTTAACGTGGGACTTTTGCAAAAATAGTCCAAAATCTTAGTTTTCGAAAAGTTAACTTTTATTTTTATAAAACGTCACTATTTTTATCTTCTAAAATTTATAAAAATCAATTTTTATAAATTTTATCTCATTTCGAAAATCTTAGTTCCAAGTTGAAAAGTTCCATATGAATGCATTGGGCTCGTTAGCCCGGTTAAAGCCCAAAATGGGTTTAGTTTGTTTTAAGATTGTGTTCGACTAGGACTTGGTTTTGGTCTCGTTTTCGTGGTATAAAATCGTGTAAGGTTTGCATGTTGTGCTAGTTCGATTAAGGGTGAGCCAAGGAATTAGTGGATCGAATAATATAGATATGTTGTACGTATAAAAATGAAATGGTGAGCCCTTTCCTAAGGGTGTCGAGGCGTGTACATATATACTATAAGTGTAACAATTGTAAAATAAATGGTGCGTGTTGTGTGTATGTGATGTGCATGATACGAGTAAAGTAGAAAATGAAAAGAGAAGTGATCAACTTACAACACCAACTAGGGTGGTGAGGATGTCGTGTGATGTGAGCTACGAGAACTTAGTAAACGTGGTGTCCCTTCGCTTCAAACGATCCTTTTCCTTCGAGAGTTACCCAACTCGTTTCCAAACCCAAAAACCTTGCGTGTGTGACCCTTGATTTCTCGACAGTAACCAAGAAGGAGTAGAGAGTGTTTGTGACTTGAATTTTTGTGAACTCTTGTAAGTGTGAGGTAAAGTTCATTTAATATGGTTTATATAGGGTGACAATGGTGGTTCAAATGGTCTCCTTGTATCAATACACAAGTCGAATGGTCATTTCATTTCTCGACAAGGTTGTCTAGTATCAAGAGTGTAGTCTTGTCGAGTTGTAAGAGCATGGAGGCTAGGTTTCATTTTAAAATGGTTTAGCACAAGTGTTAGGGGTAGGCGTATGTACTAATTAGATTTGTTTAAGGTTGTGCTAGTGGTTTAAGAAACATACTATCCAATGGGTATAGGAACTTAGTGTGTATTGTGAATACCCAAGGGTTTGACGGCTACAAAAGGTGGCGCTTTGTCGCTTGATACAAAGTCAAAAGGATTTACATGCTTCTTGTCGAGTTGTGGGGAACCAAGGTTAACGTGTGTACATATTGAGAAGGCAAGGGAGTTGGTTATTCTGCTTCGTGTGGCTTGATACGCAAAAGAAAGAAAACCAAAATAAGCCATGTGGGCTTGAGGTTGTTTCGGCCCAAAAGAATCAAAGGAAAGAAAAAGGAACATGTGGGCTTGTAAGAGTGTTCGGCCCAAGTGAGTCAAAGAAAAGAAAGAAACCGTGTGGGCTTGTGGTCGGCCCAAATATGACGGGGTGTCGGTGATTAGTAAAATTGTGAATTTAATTTCGGTGTCGGTGTCGGTTCGTGAAAACCATAAATATATAAACGGTGTCATCATACATATATATATACTCATATATACTTAGTTATAATAAATTTTGTAATAATTAATATATACATACATATATATATATATATATATATATATATATATATATATATATATATATATATTAATAATATCTCGGTGTCCAATTTAGGGTGTCGGGTCGCAAGTGGGAGTTACCGGTGTTAACCTCATTGGGTGACATCCAAGAGTGACAATCGGGTGACAAATCATAACCGGGTGTCAAACAAACGGTGACAAAATAATTGGGTGTCAAACAGTCGGTGTCTCATATAAAAATTTCAAATTAGCCCGCAAAAATGGCTTAGTTTAGAATAGTGTCGATAATTAGCATTAATAAATGACCTGGGATTTTACGGAGTATTACAATGTTTATGTTTATTAAATAGTTTATATTCTTCTTCCTCTCTTTCTATTTTCAATTCTCTTATATCTAATAATCCATAATAGCTTACTAGCTTTTTGTGGCTTATTAGATTTGGTTTATTTGTGAAATCTCCTATAGCTTGCTCATTTTAAACCTCTTTCATATTAAGTTTCACTTAATAGTTTATTTATATATTAATTAGTTTAGCTTTTAGAATAAATTTTTCATATAGTTTATTAAATAAAAACCTTTTGATTTCTTAATTACTTTGCAAATTCTATTTAGTTTTATTAGATCTAATAAATTTTAGCTAATATTCATTTAGTTTCTTTCAATTTTAAAAGTTAGTTTATTCTCTTAAATCTATTTAGTTTTAATAATAGAGTTTTAAACTTTTAGCTTTCTCTTAGTTTATTTAGTATTTTTCTTAACCAATAAGCTTTTCTATAGCTTAGTTGGTTCATATTATATATTGATTGTACTAATTTTTCATAAAGTTTTGATTTTTATTAGTTTCTCATCATTCTCTACATAAGGCGAGGAGCTTAAGGGTTTTATAAGCTTACTTATTAATAAAACTTATAGCTTTTCTAGTTTTTATAAAGCTAATTAGTGATTAAAGTTAAAAACTTTATTTACTATTTGGTGATATTAAAACTATTAAAGAAATAAACTTTATAATTTGACAAATTTATAAAATCGGGTGGTTTATTATTCTCGTCGCGTTAGATCGGGTTCTACTTTCTATTCCTTTTCATTTTTAGATAATTAGTTTAGTAATATGATAATGTTTGAGGGTGCGAGTATAATTTAAACATAAAGACTATTCTTGTAGTTTTTCTAATCGTTTAGGATAATGACTCTCGGGCTCGTCTATGTTAGCAAAATTTTTCATGAGACTTTATTGTAACACCCCCAAAATCGGGTCCAGTGGAAGCATACATGTCACTGGGGTGCTACTATATTGGTATCACAACATAAGGAAATAAGGAACGGAATACATACTCCGTTAAAATACATTAAGTTTAATAGAAATCGAGTTTACAACAACGTTTTTAAGATTTAAAGATAAGCCCAAAGTCTAGTGGTCCCAATAAAACAAGTCAAAGTCATTGTGTTAAAACACTTCGGAGTAATAGTTATGACCATTTCCTTGCCATGCCTTGCCAAATATTAAACATCTCAAACACCTAAGAAAAACATGCTAAAAGTCAGCAAAAAGCTGATGAGTCTATAGGTTTAGAGCAATAAAATCAATAGTTTGGACCAAGAGTTTAGCATATGAGCATTACAACGCATATAATGTCATACAAAAATAGTCTATTACGCTAGCGCTAAGTTCATGCAACCGAAGCTATAACAGTGTCCATACTCAAAGAGTATGTAATCATAAAATGGGCCCGGCAAGTGTTTATCCCAGACACTTGTGTTTCGACATGGTATACGTTCGCGTTTGCCTATCCGGTCAAACCGAACGGGGGAGTTACCCCCAATAGATCTATTTATAACATTCGCGCTTCCCAGCAGGAATTAACGGTTCATGAGATGGGCATAATCAGGATATAACAAGGCTTAGGCTAATCCACGTAATAGCATAATTAACAGTGTTTGGTCCATAAAATAGTTTTGCATCTTTCTCACCCCAATAAAAACAATTATAAAAGTGTGGGGCTATAAACTCACCTTAGTAGAGTATGCAGTCAGATAGTGAAATAAATCAGATAGTGTTCGGCACCAACACGCGACCTAGATTAGTAAGGCATGATTTATTTCATAGTTTAGGTTGAAAACTCAACGAAGTTAAAATAAACTCAAAGTTTTAAAGTGTTGTGCTATTGTTGCTTGTGTGGCAGCATTTAAGTTTGAAAAATAGTTTACGAAATGTTTGGGTGTATTGGCTCTTGGAAGTGTAAACAATAAATGTGAGAGACAGATAGATCCTTGGTTTGATGATAGCCGAAAGGCGAAGTATAGGAAGATGATTTCAATGGTGGTTAGACATTGGCGGAAACTAATGATTTTAACGTTAAAAGTATATATATATATATATATATATATATATATATATATATATATATATATATATATATATATATATATATATACTAGACGAGTACCCGTGCATAGCAACGGAATTTTATAGCGACAAATAATTTATTGATAAAAAAAATTATAGGTTATAAATGAAAAATAATAAAAGTTTGAAGATTTGGTAATTAAACATAATGTTTTGAAACCTGGTTCGACCAGGGTGGTTCAACCGGTTGAACCATTCCGGTCGAAAAATGGGTCGATTTAAACCGGACCAACTTGCTAGGTTAGGTCAAAAACGGGTCAAATTAAACTGGGTCAACCTGCCGGGTTTGAAGCGTCCCGAGTCAACCCGGTTTGTGTTTTAATTGGTTGTATTTAATTTGGTAGATATGTTTTTAATTGGTTGTACAATGTGAATAAATCATTGTACTTTTTAAGTAATGGATAATGTTTTGAAACCCGGTTCGACCTGGTTGGTTCAACCGGTTGAACCGTTCCGGTCGAAAAATGGATCGAGTTAAACCGGGTCAACTTGCTAGGTTGAGTCGAAAACGGGTCAAATTAAACTGGGTCAACCCGCCGGGTTTGAAGCGTCCCGGGTCAACCCGATTTGTATTTGATTGGTTGTATTTAATTTGGTAGATATGCATTAATTTGGTTGTACAATATGAATAAATAATTGTACTTCTAAGTATTTGAGTGTGTTAATAAGAGTATTAATTATATTTCATTTTCTCTCTTATTTGACAATTGTTGAAAACTCAACATTTCACTTTTGACTATTTTTCCATTATAGATAGTATATATATATATATATATATATATATATATATATATATACACGTATTTACTTAGTGTATTTATAAAAATATATAATTAAGTGATGGTTTTATTTAAAGT
This sequence comes from Artemisia argyi, assembly GCA_030686995.1. Taxonomy (NCBI): domain Eukaryota; kingdom Viridiplantae; phylum Streptophyta; class Magnoliopsida; order Asterales; family Asteraceae; genus Artemisia; species Artemisia argyi. Next base: position 94,583,313 of record CM060693.1, read on the forward strand.
ATTTATATTTAAAATAAACTAGTAACTATGTACCTTAAAATGTATTTTAGTTTAAAAATGTTTATTGTCCGTTTATAAGAGTTATTAAAAGTATGTAGGATTTTTAAGAAAGTTGAGCATGACTTGAATATACATTTAAATAAATAAGCCGTTGTATATTGTTTATAAAACTCAAGTAAATTTTTATAAGCCGAAATAAGTTAAATAATTTTAAATATAAGCCTAAAAAATTAATAGCAAGTTCAAGACTTCTAGATTCTATTCAGGCTAATTGTATAAGTTTAAATGTATACTTATATAGTTTGGCTTATTGTAACTCTTATAAACTCGGTATAGATAATGTCGCGAACTCGTGGCCGAGTGATATGAATGGGGTCGTGTCGTTTAAATCGTGGCGTAATAAATCAAAAGAAATAAGTAATGTGGTTCGACACACTTAAAGATCACATTCTCGGTTTTACTTTTTACCCATCATTTCTACAATCTTAAGTTACATTTTAACAAAAACTTGTGTGTATTGAGATAACTGAATCCCAACGCACCCTTGAATCTGTTTTCGAAAAGGAATAAAACAACAATGGAATGCGCCTGTTGGACTTTGACCCAGTCACACACACACACCCACGAGCCCATTTATCAAACTGGTTAAGTTTAAGTGAAAGGAGTTTTTGATGCCTTTTTCTGTTTGTGTTGAAGTATCACAAAAGACTTGTATATTACCATTTCCATTGGTCTAGCAATAACATGAGCAAAATTGACCACACCAAGGCTCAAACAACAAAAACAACATCTAACAACATGTAGGTTTTAGATTCAGGGAGAGTGCGTAGACCACATGAGATTCGAGTAGACAAGGAAAAAAAAGGACATTTCGACCCAAATAGTGGCTATCCATCACAACAAATGTAACATTAGCCTAAGTATAAATTTATTCTAAAACCACATAAGCTTTGAAAACTCAGTTTTTGGCAAAACAAGCAAAGTCCTCAACTTCCAACTGTTAGAAATTTTACTAGTTCAAAGAGGTTAGAGTATAGACTAGCCAAATAAGCCGAAACGAGCAAAAGATGGTCTAGACACACTTCCGTTTCCGAGCCAATATAGTTTAAATCTCCGTTTTAGTTTTCTTGGTTTAGCCCTTTTCAAGTTTACCACACAAGTTTGTGGACTTAGACTCTTGATGCCAAACATCAACAACTTCACAACTAAGTCATATTGCAAGTTTTAACAAGTGAAATACTAGATTCATTATTCAAAATCAAAAACATAAAACCAGTAACAAATCAAGGTAGAGCCGATTCATGATTTCAACCAAGCTAATTTATCATTTATCAAAACCCACTTATTAGTTAACAAAACCAACATCAAAATTTGAGTTTTACGCCTATCACTTTAAGGTTGCAACAATCGGTATTAACAATCAAAACCGAATATAAACAATAAAATTTCGAATGAACAACATTATCACACAAATAGATTCATAGACTCGAATCAAAGAAGAGGAAATAGGGTTCTTACAACAACAGGGAAACGGTTACAACGACAACAAAGGCTCCGAACCCGATTCAAGAAGCAGTTCCACACACCCCCTTGACTCTAAATCTCGATCCCTTCTAGTACCCAATTTGTGTTTTTGTTTTGATAGCTTCTTTGAGTGTGTGGAACACTTGTGAATCGAGTGGGTTTAAAAAAATAATAACATGGATGGGTTTGATCCCATTCTTCCCAAGTACATGGAGATGGTTAGCAAAAAGGGGTAATCGTCCCCCCCCCCCCCCATGCTCCATCTGATGTCGCTGGCTACATTAGAAGACAACGAGCCTGATGACCACCTCGTGGTGTCATAAGCGCCTAAATAGGATCTGGTTTTGATCTCTTGTGGCTGGTTTGTTTTGATATGACTTTGGTTGTAACGAATGAATATATGGGGGTAGAGAGAGATGAGCAGAACTTGGTTGTGTTTTATCTTTTCTCCCAAAGAGAGAAGGATAAGGAAGAGGGTCGGTTTGGGGGGTTGACCACCAAGGACGATTTGTAGTTATTATTTATTTATTGATTTTCTTTCTTTTTCTTTTTTGTTTTATTTGTTTTGTTTTATACATTTGTAAATTAATATGAGTGGGGTTTGGTAGATAGGTAGTGGTTAAGATTTTTGTTATTTGTTGATATTCTTGTGAGTATTAAGTGTACCCCGTGTCCCGTTGAGCTCCGGTGAAATTTGAGTTTTCAAGGTTAGCGGGAGTACTAAAAATATTATTAACGAGAACATTTTTAGAACAATAATATAAAAGCATGAGTTGTTCATTCCGGGTAAAATTGTTGGATTCATGCCATCACTAGAGTTGTGTCGGTACGCGTGTGGTGTTTGGTGCGAGATAATCTCTCGTTAATAATTGATAATAGTCAGGAAATGCAATAAATTACATACTTCTAATAAAATGGTCAGTGAGGTGAGTTACTGTAAGCTATAGTGTGCGGGTCTGTTTTTCCGAAATAGTTATGCAAGCTCATGAATGCTTGATATAATAGTTATGTAATAATAAATTAACATTTATTATTAAGATATAGGTTGAAAATTTACCATTTGTCACATCCTCCCTGCCTTAGAAGGAAAGCCGTCTTCGGCTTTCACTTAGAATTACTTGGTGGATATGAGAAAAGGTGTGGGTATTTACGCTTGATCTCGTCCTCGCGCTCCCACGTGTATTCGGGACCTCTTCGAGAGTTCCAACGGACCTTAACAATAGGAATGCGGCTCTGCTTAAGCCGTTTGATTTCTCGGTCCATTATTTCGACAAGTTCTTCAACGAGGTTCAAGAATGATTACTTAAGAAACTTAAACAATATAACTAAAGCTTGACATACAACTACACCCACAATACCACCAGGATACGTGAGTAGGCAGTCTAGTCTTTGAGTCACTTTTCACATCAATTAGATTTCCCTAAGCCCAAGTGAGTTTTCATAGCCTCACTTTTAAATACTTTACAACCCTGTGAGGGGGATACGTGCTTTAAATCGAATACAAGTCTTTTTCTTTGGTTGTTGCACGAGTAAACTATCTGCCACCTTTACACAACAAAATTCATGAATCTAATCGCTCTTGATATTTTACACAGGTGAACGCGAATATAATTGATAGATCTATTGGAGTTTGACAACTCCCGTTGGTACTACCTCTCACTGGAGGGCACCAATAAGTATTATATTTGAACGCTCTCTGAAGGATTAACTTTGGCAAGTTATCCTTCCCGTCCCATCATGGATTGGTCTGCAGACCCCATGATTTGGACTGTTAATGTGTGGTGACTAACTGATCAACTCTTGATAATTGTACATGCATTACAATTATCACACACACTACATTTTCCTTGAAGGGTGTAACAACTGAACCCTGAGGAACTTGTATTCACTAACACTTAAACCTATAACTCTCACTTAACACCTAGTGTTGACTTTTTAAGCATGTATCCTAGGTAACGGAGCTTTGTGGAAATTATGGCATGGAGTGGCACGAGACTTGAAAGACTTTCTATTTGGTTATCATTCAAACATAACATCTCACACTTAGATTCACGGGACCTCAACTTATAAATCTCTGATAAATTTTAATGAATGATAACTCATTTTTATAAAATGTCTCTTTTTGAGTCATTTTCTATTACTGTATCTGTGATCTATAAGTTAATACCCCAAACACTTAATCCGCTCCGATCAGTGAAAAATGAGGGTGTTACAACACTAAACCTAAACCTCTATGTATTTAAAGGTTTACTCGGTACCCCTATAAAAACTAAAAAAACGCAGAATATTATTGTTTTGCTTCTTTATCTCTCAAACGCACACACACATATTAATTTGTAATTGTTGGTAAATTTCAATGCAATGAATAATCTTTTCCAATTCGAATTGAAAAAAACTAGAAAAGCAAACATGAAACTTAACATGTTGACAAACTTGATATACCGTTACATGTGTTGCAAATTCAGCACAAAGCATGTTGACATCTTGATTGTGTGGAACAATTTCTTCATGTGAATTCATAATGGAAAGCCTAATGATGAATTATGAACCTGTAATAGATTGTGACCTTGCCTAATGAATTATTCACAGCCATTGTATAAATGTTTACTATTTATAATGAAAACATTAATCATTGATTGTCCTTATGGCTTTTAGGACCAAAATATATGTTCTACAAATAGATCTTTTATTTTTGTTATCCATATACATGCATGTACTAATATATGTTCAACAAATAGATATTATTTATTTATTTATTTATTTTGTGTAACACAAATAGATCTTTGATACGTCAAAGTGAAAGAAATATGATATTCCGTAACATAAATATTCTGTAACAATTGATAGGAAAAGAAACTCCAACTATATCGTTTTTATTGTTAAATAAGATGTTTTAACAAAAAGGCATAACATAAATTTTATTCTTCATCACTATCGCTTTCATCAACTAAACAATAAACTCGTTTCCGACCAAGATTGATGGGTCGACATGTTTCTACTTGTTCATCATCTTTGTCATCACTTGATATGACAATGATGTCATCCCAATTCCAATTTATCAAATTTGGATTGAAAAAGGGATTCGGGTGTTGAGCAATGATAGGAGGAGGAAGAGGATGAAATTGGTATAAAAACAACCAAACAAGTTGTGTCAATTCAGATTACAAATAGCAAATAAGTGTGCATTTCCAAATAAAAAGAATTAAATTTCTAACCTCAAGATCATCCTCTACGTTCCTTTGAAATAAGCTAATGAACATGAAAAAACGCTAATGAAATACGATAACATTATATCCCTTTTCCTGTAGTGAAATACACTTGAAACCTGCTAATGAACATGTTGGGGGTGGTTTATATAGGCAATAGGCAATGTTAATTTTTAGGATTTAGAGTTTGAATTTTCTTGCCAATATAAAAGCTTATGTTGAAAGTGTTTGAAATATAAAAGCTGTATCGTGGTGTAGTTTTATTTTGGTGGTGTAGCTTTCATTTGAAAAACATACAACATATTGGACTTTCACTTTTGGTAGTGTACTTTCCATTTGAAAAACACGCATGGCTGTATATTTGTGAAACGCACGGTCAATAGTTTCCTTTACTCATGGTTGTTCATAGCATCAACTTACTTTGACCAATTTGTTTAAATTTAAAACCATAGTTTCCTTTATTAGCCATGTAGTAAAAGTTTACAACCCTGCGTTTTTCACAAGTCAGACTTACCTAAATTAAGTTTTCAATATTTCAACATTTCACAAACCTTGACTATTTCATTTTTCACCTTTTGCCATTTTTACAATACTAGACGAGTACCCGTGCATAGCAACGGGATTTTATAGCGACAAATAGTTTTTTGATAAAAAATAGTTTATATGTTATAAACGAAAAATAATAAAAGTTTGAAGACTTGGGAATTAAGCATAATGTTTTGAAACTCGGTTCGACCGGGGTGGTTTAACTGGTTGAACCGTTCCGGTCGAAAAACGGGTTTGAAGCGTCCCGGGTCAACCCGGTTTGTGTTTTAATTGGTTGTATTTAATTTGGTAGATATGTTTTAAATTGGTTGTACAATGTGAATAAATCATTATACTTTTAAGTAATTGATAACGTTTTGAAACCCGGTTCGACCCAGTTGGTTCAACCGGTTGAACCGTTCTGGTAGAAAAATGGGTCGATTTAAACCGGGTCAACTTGCTAGGTTGGGTCGAAAATGGGTACAATTAAACTGGGTCAACCCGCCGGGTTTGAAGCGTCCCGGGTCAACCCGATTTGTGTTTGAATTGGTTGTATTTAAACCGGGTCAACTTGCTAGGTTGGGTCAACAACGTGTCAAATTAAACTGGGTCAACCCGCCGTGTTTGAAGCGTCACGGGTCAACCCGATTTGTGTTTGAATTGGTTGTATTTAAACCGGGTCAACTTGCTAGGTTGGGTAAAAAACGGGTCAAATTGAACTGGGTCAACCCGCCGGGTTTGAAGCGTCCCGGGTCAACCCGATTTGTGTTTGAATTGGTTGTAGTTAAACCGGGTCAACTTGCTAGGTTGGGTAAAAAACGGGTCAAATTGAACTGGGTCAACCCGCCGGGTTTGAAGCGTCCCGGGTCAACCCGATTTGTGTTTGAATTGGTTGTATTTAATTTGGTATATATGCTTTAATTTGGTTGTACAAGATGAATAAATAATTGTACTTTTAAGTATTGGTGTGTTTTAATAGGAGTATTAATTACATTTCATTTTCTCTCTCATTTGACCATTGTTGAAAACTCAACATTTCACTTTTGACCATTTTTCTATTATAGATAGTATAGATAGGTAGTTAAGATAAAAAAAAAAAAAAAAAAAAAAAGAAAAAAAAAAAAAAATTCCAACAACTTGAAAAAAACCCAAACACTCCAACACCACCACATAAATTGGCGGTCTTGAAACAAGTTCAAATCCTCCTTTGAACTCTTCTAAACATGACACACATATAATAAAAACTAGGGCTCAATTCCTTCAATCTCACTCGATAAAAATGGCGTCAGATGGTTCTTCTTCAAGATCTCGTGTTGATCAGGTTTGTTCTTAGCCCATATCCCACAGACCCATCCTTTTTTATGTTATTTGAACACTCAATTAGCAATTGGGTTTTTATAAAGATTGAATTTTTATGGGTTTTTTAGTATTGAAATCCTGAAATTTAAATGGGTTTTTGAAATCTTGGATCGATGTTGGTTAAATTTGAAGTAATTTGATATTTAGTGTTTTGTGTAAATGTGAAGAAATTAGGGTTCATGGAGTGGTTTAGTTGGTGTTTGGTTTTCTAAACTAGGAATGAAACCCGTAAATTTGGGATTGTTTAAATCCAGTTAGTGGGATGGGTGTCCAAACCTAATTCCAAAATGATAAATGTGAATTTGGTAGCGGAAGAATATTACAGTTTATAGACTGTAAATTGAACTAATTTGATATTTAGGGTGTATAGATTGAAGGGTTGTTTGTTGTTTTGTGAAAAGGTAAACAATTTAGGGCATGGAGTGGTTTAGTTTAATAATATGCAGCCCTAACCAGGGTATCCCGAAACTGTTTCCGACCCTTTCTATGGCCGCCCCTAAATGTGTACCTAGTGAGGTTATCCTAGACATTTTGTGAGGACAGCAGGTGCTTTACCATTAGGCCACTTTGGTGGTGGTTTAGGAATGAAACCCATATATTTGGGATTGTTTCAATTCCGCTACAAAAACGTGTACCTATAGTGATTCATGACTGTAAACCAAATACTACCTTAGTTGCAAAACCATTACAGTTTATTGGGGTGATAGTAGTACTTTGTGAGTTTTATGTGCTATTATTAGAAATGAAATAATAATCTGTTTTCTTGATACTCGTTGTTTCCCATTTCCATAGCCACATAATTGACAAAGTTTCGATTGTTAGTGTAAAAGATTCCCGGATTTAGTAACCAACAGTTCAACGCATAGGTTTTGAGTCTGTTGGCTTTGAATCTTTTGTTCTACCTTATCCATACGAAGTTCGCTCTAAGTATTGTATAATCAATGTGCATCTGTACTGTTGCTGGATGCTTGTCGTTGTGAACTTGTTAGTTGTTGTGGGGGTCATGGCGAGATCTTTTGAGTTACATTTTGCAATGTTCTAACTATAACTTCTTTCCTATTTAAGTTGCTGAACATTGATAGTAAACAGACTTCTGTTATAGTGGCTTTTGTGCCAGCCAGGAATGATTTTACTTTTTTGTGTGGTGAATATTGAATATGTTTAGTTATAGTTCTCACACGTTTTTCTTCAATTAGTCATATGAGTGGCCCTTTTTTTATTTATTTATTTTTTATTTTTTGGGTATATTTCTACATTGATATGAACATAACAATACAATAAACATTACACTCCTACACATTCTATTGATGCATTATTTTCTGGAAAATACATATATCCAGCTTGGAGAACTGTCCGCCTTATAATTTTAGTTTAAGTTTAGATAGTAATGCACTTTTTTTTGTATTTCTGTATCCAACATATGTTGCTGACAATATTACCGTGTGCAGTTTTTTTCTTCAAAGAAGAAGAATAAGTTTGTATCGCCTCTTACAAAACCGGCGATAGTTGAAAAACAAGCAAAGCTTTCACATGAAGTGTCTCCTAGTGCAAAGGGTTCTTTGTCCAACTATTTAGTCTCATCACAAAATGAAGATCGTTCTCTTAGCACTTTACCTACAGCTTGTGGGCCATCTGATAGACAAGATCAAGTTAAAAGAAACCTGACATCAGAGATCGAATCATCTGTGCATGACGTCGAGAACCCAGAGTTACAACAGTTTGCAACCAATTTTTTGTCATATTATTGTAGGTAAGTAAGTTTTTCGAGGGTAGTCAAACTTTTTAACTGTCATTAAGCTGTTGTATAAGAGGCAGATGTCGATAAATAGTACTAACCACGTATTACTTTAGCTCCACCTAGGTCGCTCAAACTCGTTTAAGAGGTTTTACCACTCAAGTTTAAATATCATGAACTTTGTTTTTTTCAAAATTTGACCTGCCACTTGTATTAGTGGTTACATATGTTGACGTGCTAATTGTGTAAAATAGCTGATGTGGCGTCCCCTAAGCTGTTTTAAACAATGAGTATCCATGTTACTAATTCTCTACAACTGAGGTACTGCGTCATTATATCTAATGTTGTAATATAGGCCTATAGGGCCAGGTCACTCTTTTTTATAAAGTTACAAAATTCAAACTTGAATGGTTAAAAGTTTAAGAAAAAGATTGAGATCCAGATGGAACTATGATGACACTTTATTACTCTTTAGAGATGTGTCTGCAAGATTTTAAGTTTCATCTTATTTTTTTACACTGATGCAGTGAAGTTCCTAGTACAAATGTTAATACGAATAAAAGACCTGGTAGTCCATCTGTGATAGATTTGGAAGATCAATCGAGTAAGAAGAGGCATTTGACTGGTGTTTATAACCAATCTCGCAATGAGCTTCAAATGAGCTTGAGAAAATGCAATACAACATCTAATGTGATTGATTTGGAAGATGTTGACATGACATTATGTAATACACCAGGAGTAGCAACAGTTAACGTTGGAACTGAAGTAACTCCTCAGTCAATGCGTGGAAGCTCCTTATTTTCACCAGGAGACACTTTCTGGAGAGAAGCAATCCAGGTAGCTGAAGGTATGGCCCACCATGGTAAAGATCTTTCTCAACAAGTTCTTGACGAATCCCAAGGAGCCGACAAAGAAGTGTCACCATTACCTGTGAAGCATATTGATTTTTCTTGTGAGGACAAAAATATGGCTGTAAACAATATGATCACTCCTTGCAACCCAGTTCAATCTTTGTCTAGATTGCAAGAAACAACTTCGAGTTGTGTAATTACCAAAAGGAGAGCGGATGTATTGAATCAACCTAATGATAACAGAACATTTACTACACCAGGCACGGACATCAAAAGCTCTAATATGAATGGGTTTAAAAGTTTTGAAAATACTCCATCAAGTTCAGTGCCTCCTAATGATCGATTAGATGTTAGCAACTGGCTTCCTTCTGAGATATGCGCCACATACAAGAAACGCGGGATATCAAAACTTTATCCTTGGCAGGTACTTCTCTAGTCATTTTGATCATCCTGTTTTGCTTAATCCAGTGGGAAAAAGAATTGACGTAAGTTTGGCTGATAAGTTGCGTGTAATATTTGTGTTTATCAGCCTAGATGTTTTGGTCGTGATCTCTAATGGCAGTTTTAATTACATCAAAGTTCAGTGTTAACTTTTGTTCTCATTTTTACAGGTGGACTGCCTTCAGGTGGATGGGGTTTTACAAAAAAGAAACCTTGTGTATTGTGCATCTACAAGGTACTGGCATTAAATATTTTTCTAGTTAAGCAATCAACTTTTTGTCGTATTTGTTCTCTTGTCTAGTTTATTTTTTTTGTATGACCATTTGCCTTTTCCTGTCACAGTGCTGGGAAAAGTTTTGTTGCAGAAATTCTGATGTTACGTCGGGTATTATCAACAAGAAAGATGGCACTATTAGTTCTTCCCTATGTATCAATTTGTACAGAGAAGGTGTGATTATTGCCTTATGCAGCTTTCTTTCATAAACTTATATATGTCTTAAAAGGTTTTTTAATGGGTTTAAGTGATGCAGGCGGAACACCTAGAGGCCCTTCTGGAACCACTAAATAAGCATGTTCGTAGTTATTATGGAAGCCAAGGTGGTGGAACGCTTCCTAAAGATACCTCTGTAGCTGTTTGTACAATCGAGAAGGCAAACTCTCTACTCAATAGATTGCTAGAAGAGGGGCGTCTTTCAGAAGTTGGCATCATAGTAATTGACGAACTACACATGGTAAATTGAAATATATATCTTTGAACGTGTCAATCTATACTTCCATGAGTCCATCTAACAGAACTTGCCAAAATTGGTGGTTCGGCGGGTTGGGTATCTGGTCAAAATGGGTGGTTTCTTGTTAACCATTTTTTGTGGGTAATATAACTTTTGGATTGAAACCCCCTTTTTTGTTGACTTTTGACCTGTTTGGCTTTTCTGTTAGAGATAAAACTTAACGAAAAGCAACTGATTCCTGAGTAATGGGTTGACATTGCCACCTCAACCTTTTATAATTCTTTGGACCATTTTCTTGTTTTCCAGGTCGGAGATCAGCACAGAGGCTACCTCTTGGAACTAATGTTGACAAAGCTTCGGTATGGAGCTGGTGAAGGAAGGGTAGAGTTTTCTAGTGGAGAAAGTTCTGGTACAAGCAGTGGGAAAACGGACCCCACTAGTGGTCTCCAAATAGTTGGGATGAGTGCGACCTTGCCCAATGTTGGTGCCGTTGCTGATTGGCTTCAAGTAAGTTATTGAAAAGCATTTAGTGTGTGTGTATCATCACAAAAAAATATACTAATTTACTTTTCAGCATCTTCAATATTCATAATGATTAAATTTAACATTAGCAAGGACATGATCCTCGGAATTCCTAATATGCTTCTTGTTATGTGAATATAAGATTGTGAGATCCTCTTGTGCTTTAGTTCAATCTACTTGTCCGCTTCTTACAGTTTTCACAATGGTTTAACACTTATATTTTACTGTCTGTCTAGAATACCTTTCTTATGATGGCAATCTCAAAGCTTTGATTATCTAATGCCTTTTACTTTGTGTTTTCTTCATTATATATCTAAAGTTATAAAAATTCTGCTAAAGTGCTAATCACAGTTTGAACATATGTAGCATAATGCAAAACACACAATATCGCTCCCGCTAATGAATCAAGTGACTAGGATTATGTTCAAAATTTTCAATCGTTTTCGATTTTCGAACTGATGCTGTATTGTTATAGGACCCTCATATCATTTAACATTTCTCTCAGTTTGAGAACCAAGGAAACTCAGACAACTATTTGCATAAATCTGTTTTTCATGCTCTTTGCACCTATCTTGTTTTCACATGGCGATCTAGCTTGTTAAGTGGTTGAATGCTTAATATTGAAACAAAATTTACTATTTGACAGGCAGCACTATACCAGACAGATTTTCGACCGGTTCCTCTTGAGGAGTACATTAAAGTTGGCAACGCAATCTATAACAAAAAGATGGAACTTGTCAGAACAATCCCCAAAAGAGCAGAGCTTGGTGGTAAAGATCCTGATCAGATCGTAGAATTATGCAATGAGGTGCAAATTTGAATTCTGTATTGTTTGTGAAGCTGAATGTTATATCTTTTTTGGCATATACTGAAGGAACATCTTTTAATAATATCAGGTTGTCCAAGAGGGCCACTCAGTGCTGATTTTTTGCTCCAGTCGCAAAGGATGTGAATCAACCGCCAAGCATGTTGCAAAGTACCTTAAGCAATTTTCCCTTAATGCTCCTAATAGTGAAAATGAATTTCCTGATATTGCTTCTGCCATTGATGGATTGCAAAAGTCTCCTGCAGGATTAGATCCTACATTAGCTGAGACACTTCCTGCTGGTGTTGCCTATCACCATGCTGGTCTCACAGTATGTACACTATCATCCCTCATAAGCACACACAAAAGCTTCTTAGGGGGTGTTTGGTTCACAGAGGGCAGAACTTAATCCCAATGGAATTCGTTAGTTCTATTTATTGCAGGATTCCAACATTCTTTTGCATGCTATAGGAATATTTACAATTTCATTGACACTGTTATAGTTTTTAACACAAAAAGACCCTTCATCTGTTATATTTACAAACCAAAAGAATGGGCATAAATGCCGTTCTTATTAAAAATTCCGTAAAACCAAACACCCCTTAGCTCGTCATTAAGTGATTGTCAGTTCCATAAATTTCCTAACAGCTAAAGTTTGAAGCTTTTGAGGTTTTTCTTTTGTTATTACTTAGGTTGAAGAAAGGGAAATTGTTGAAAACTGCTACCGTAAAGGTCTAGTACGTGTGTTAACAGCTACATCAACTTTAGCTGCTGGGGTGAATCTGCCGGCAAGAAGAGTCATCTTCAGACAACCTCGGGTTGGTCGGGATTTCATAGATGGGACAAGATACAGACAGATGTCCGGTCGTGCTGGTCGAACTGGAATTGATACAAAAGGAGAGAGTGTATGTATTTTATATGAGTATTATATTATATATCATATTTGCATTATATTTATTTTTTGTCTGTTTGTAAACTTAGGTATTAGTATGCAAGCCTGAAGAAGTGAAAAGAATTGTGGCACTCATTGGTGATAGCTGCCCACCATTGTATTCTTGTTTATCGGAAGATAAGAATGGAATGACCCATGCAATCTTAGAAGTTGTTGCTGGTGGTATTGTTCAAACAGCTAATGATATCCATCGATACGTTCGATGCACTCTTCTTAATTCAACACAACCATTTGAAGATGTTGTCAAATCGGCAAAAGATTCTTTAAAGTGGCTGTGTCATAGGAAGTTTCTGGAGTGGAGTGAAGATACTAAATTGTATAGTACCACACCTCTTGGCCGTGCATCTTTTGGCAGCTCTCTAAATCCGGAGGAGTCACTTGTAGGTGTTTCACATTTTGTCAGTTTATTTTTTACGTAGCTTTGAACGCTTTCCGATGTGGGAATATCCACAACTTTGTCGCTCATTAAAAGGTAACATAAGTTCAATATTTTAACATAAAAGGGCTATGAAGTATGGAATCTAATCTATAACAAAAAAGGTAATTTTTGTCAAAATCCAACAATATTGACAAAAACTTGGGTCCTAAAATTTATCATATTTGACATTCACTTCTTTATTAGCTTTAATTTTACTACTTTGGTCAAGAATTGAACTTATGTCACCTTTTGACGCAGAAGAGAGTAGTGGATATCTCCACGATGGCAAATTGGCATTTTATGTCAACTTTCTTGGCAATTTCCATTGATTTTATTACTTTGATAATTTTAATTAAGTCTTAAGTGGCATTTCTAAATTCTAGATTGTGCTGGATGATCTTTCAAGGGCGAGAGAAGGGTTTGTGCTTGCATCAGACCTGCACTTAGTATACTTGGTTACTCCAACTAATGTTGATGTTCAGCCAGATTGGGAACTGTACTATGAAAAATTCATGCAATTGCCTAAACTTGATCAGGTAAGTTTCTACTTTCTATAAATATTATTCTCTACACATCATGGGCCCTTGATCTCTATCTATTTGTGAATTGCAGTCTGTTGGAAATCGTGTTGGAGTGCAAGAACCATTTTTAATGCGCATGGCTCATGGTGCTCCAATTCGCAATACAGAAAGATCAAGACATGATATGAAAGGACTTGGGGTTTCAACCAATGGCATGCTTACAGATGATCAAATGCTTCGTGTTTGTAAAAGATTTTATGTTGCACTCATCTTGTCAAGACTTGTACAGGTTGGTGATTATCTTTTGAAGAATGCATTTTGTCTGTTTCAACCATCCTTGCTTGATAACACATATCTTTGGATGCTTCATGCTTAACTCCATTGTCAGTAATAACCAATTGTGTACTACGAGTATATATATTTGTTGACAAAAGACTCAGAATGGATGTTTTGAAATGATATTGTTTATGTATCTCCAGTTGAAAATGTCCCTAGTAAAAGTGGAATAATGGGGGGTGTGGGTGATGGTTCAAAACAGGTGACTTATTGTTTTGGTCGAAATTGGTTCTGGTTGGGTTAAACGGAAGGACTTATTGTCCAAAGTTATTATTGTGATTAACTAATTAGTTTGTAAAGTTTGATTACAACAGAAATATTGTTTCAGTAGTAATCTAATTTTTTGAGTAGTATGTTTTATAAAATAAACTATACATTGGGCAACTCCATAACATTTTTTTTAACCTCTCTTTTTATTTTATTTTTATTTTATTCTATTTTTCGAGTTTGAACTGTTAAAAATAAAATTTAAGCTGAATCGACCTGCTTAAATGGGTTGAAATGGCAACCTCTAGCTTCTAGTCTTGTTCATATGCAAAAGATTCATTATTCATCTTGTTTTGGACGGCTTGATGCTATTTTTGTATGAAGGAAGTACCTGTGGCAGAGGTTTGTGAGGCTTTCAACGTGGCTCGTGGAATGGTTCAATCTTTACAAGAAAATGCTGGAAGGTTCGCCTCCATGGTTTCAGTGTTTTGTGAAAGGCTCGGTTGGCATGATCTTGAGAGCTTGGTTTCCAAGTTCCAAAATCGTGTTTCGTTTGGTGTTAGAGCAGAGATTGCTGAGCTTACTACCATCCCATATGTCAAGGTTTATATTTTTATTAGCTTTTGAGTTCTAATTTCGATAACGTCACAATTCCAAGACTTTTGGGGCTCATTATATTTTTGGTTTATGATTGGAATTGCATCTCTTGTAGGGTTCTCGAGCTAGGGCACTTTATAAAGCTGGCTTGCGCACACCCCAAGCAATTGCTGAAGCATCTATACCCGAAATTGCTAAAACAATCTTCGAATCTTCATCGTGGGATGCACAAGGTAAAGCTTTTTTTTTTTTTTTTTTTTTTTTTTTTTTTTTAATTTATTTTTTAATCTGCTATCATCGTCATTAGAGGTAGAGAAATGCATGGGTTGGGTGGGGTAACAGGTCAGAATGGGTAATCTTTGGTACAATTCAAAATGGGGACCCCTAACCCAACGGGGTCTACCCCCGAATAGCTAAAAAGATAGCTGCAGAGTAGCTGCAAAATGTACTTTTTTGCAGTTTTTTTACTGTTTTTGTCCTTAGTTGTCTTTTTTTTTCAAAGTCTTTTAATATCTTTATCTATTTATTATTATTTATTTTTTTTGTCCAAGTCTAAGTCCAAAGTGCAGATTCACACAAAACCACAAGGTGCTTTTTTTCTTTTTTTGTCCAAGTCTTTAAGTCTCAAAGTGCAGATTCACACAAAACCACAAAAGTGCAGATTCATACAAAACACCACAAAATGCAGATTCACACAAACACAAGAAATATTCGTCATCGCCTTATAGGCTCAGATTTTTAGTAAGGCTCGGATAATGAAGGTTGCAAAGTGATAAAAATATCACTTTGCCATGCCATTCGGTTTTTATAAAACCATTCGTCATTGCCTTGTATTTTCCAGTTTTTGTCCAAAGTGCAGATTCACACAAACACCACAAAGTGCAAATTCACACAAACACAAGAAATATTCATCATCGCCTTATAGGCTAAAATATTCGTCATCGCCTTATATTCACACAAACACAAGTGCAGATTGCAAGCCTGCATTATAAACAAGCTCAAAAGTATCATAAGCCTGTAAAAAGAATCACAAGCAGCCACTATAAACCAAGCAAGCCTCAAATCACAAACAGTAATATCACAAGCCTTATAACAACAAAACTAGCCCCGTCTTTATATCACATGTAAACAGCTGCCCATTCTCGCTTTTCAGCTTTCCTCCACTATAAACAAAACAACCCTCAAATCACAAAGAACAGTGGTATCAAAAGCATGTGGAAAACTCACAATTTCAATAGTAATATTCTTGCTACAAACCACTATAAACAGAGCAACTCAGTTTCACTAGTCTCAACCACAAGTACCACAAGGCTCGGATAATGAAGGCTGCAAAGTGATAAAAATATCACTTTGCCATGCCATTCGGTTTTAAAAACCATTCGTCATCGCCTTAGTTACAAAGTGATAGTTACACAAACCTGTAAACAGCATAAGTAACCTGTATCAGAATCACAAGTACTATCACATGTATAAACAAGAACGGGGGACTATTTCGTTATGGACTTAAGGCTCGGATAATGAAGGCTGCAAAGTGATAAAAATATCACTTTGCCATGCCATTCGGTTTTAAAAACTATTCGTCATCGCCTTTGTTCCAAGTGCACCTAAAGTGTAGCCCCCGTTAGTCTAAAAAATGTACCCCCGTCCTTATAAAGCACATGTTACATAACCTCAACAGCATCCACAAGCCATTCCAAAAAACATCACAAGCATGTAAACAGCAAGATTCTCACAACAAAAGCCTGCAAGTAAACAGCAAGATTCTCACTTGCTTTTGCAGCTTTCCTCAAGCAACCCTCAAATCACCAAGAAAAGTAGTATCAGAAGCATGTGAAATACTCACAAGCTCAACAGTTACAATCAGCTTTGCTCCACTATAAACAAAGCTCAGATTATCACAACAAAAGGCAAGCATCACAACAAAAGCTCAACAAGTAACAAGTAACAAGGATTGGGGCAGAGTATCACAACAAAAGGCAAGAGCATCACAACAAGGGTTGGGCCAGAGCATCACAACAAGTAACACCAACAAAAGCTCAGATTATCACAATAATAGGCAGAGCATCACAACAAAAGCTCAACAAGTAACAAGTAACAAGGATTGGGGCAGAGTATCACAACAAAAGGCAAGAGCATCACAACAAGGGTTGGGCCAGAGCATCACAACAAGTAACACCAACAAAAGCTCAGATTATCACAATAATAGGCAGAGCATCACAACAAAAGCTCAACAAGTAACAAGTAACAAGGATTGGGGCAGAGTATCACAAGGGTTGGGCCAGAGCATCACAACAAGTAACACAAAATGTCTAGGTCACGATTTTCCACAAATGAGGTAACAACAAGTTTTACACTTTTACATTAGGCTCAGATTATATGGCTGCAACTTCAAATGTTGCAAAATCAAGTTTCTATTGCCATCCATTTGGAAATGCCACGCCAATATCAATTTTTTAAAAAAATCATCATTGCCTATAATATGCTTAAAACTAGAGCCTGTGGACTGGGGGTAGGCCAGAGCAGGTATTCATACCACTCAAAGGTGGCAGATCAAGGTGTTAACCTACCCACATCCACAGGTTATAAAAGTACACCTAAAAGGCATGAGATATAAAGACGGGGGCTACTTTTTTATTCTAACGGGGGCTATACAGAACCACCACCACATAAGAACACAGAACCACCTACACAGAACCACCACCACATTAGAACACATAACCACCTACACAGAACCACCACCACATAAGAACACATAACCACCTACACAGAACCACCACCACATAAGAATACATAACCACCTACACATAAAATTAGGGTTTCTTTGAAAAAATCAAATTTTTTATCAATTAACACACGGATTTAACAAACCAATCACAGAATCATCACGTATATATTCCAAACTTGAAAACCCCCAATCTAATTTTACGAAACCCTAATTTATAAAATTAGGGTTTCTTTGAAAAAATCAAATTTTTTATCAATTAACACACGGATCTAACAAACCAATCACAGAATCATCACGTATATATTCCAAACTTGAAAACCCCCAATCTAATTTTACGAAACCCTAATTTATAAAATTAGGGTTTCTTTGAAAAAATCAAATTTTTTATCAATTAACACACGGATCTAACAAACCAATCACAGAATCATCACGTATATATTCCAAACTTGAAAACCCCCAATCTAATTTTACGAAACCCTAATTTATAAAATTAGGGTTTCTTTGAAAAAATCAATTTTTTTATCAATTAACGTACCAATCAATTAACACACGGATCTAACATCACCACACAGAACCATCTACCCAACAACATCACCACACAGAACCATCTACCCAACAACAACATCACCACACATAACCATCTACCCAACAACAACATCACCACACATAACCATCTACCCAACAACATCACCACACAGAACCATCTACCCAACAACAACATCACCACACAGAACCATCTACCCAACAACATCACCACACACTCACAAACTCTCTCTAAAATCACAGAAACATGACATAAATATTTGGGTTGCCAAATATTGATTTTAGATCTAAAATCGTTTTTAGATCTAAAAATAGAGAGAGAAACGAGAGCAAATAGAGAGAGAGAGAGAGTATTTGAGTGTGTGGAGTGTGTGTGTGTGTGAGAGGGTGGGTATACGCGTGGGTGGGTATACGGGTTTATTTTTTTTTTTTTAATTTTTGTATTTAAAAGTATTTGTATTAATTTTTGTATTTAAAAGTATTTGTATTAAATAAAAGTTATATGTAAAAGTATATGTAAAAGTTATAAAAGTATATGTAAAAGTATGTAAAAGTATATGTAAAAGTTATAAAAGTTAAATAAAAGTTATAAAAATGTAAAAGTATTTGTATTAATTTTTGTATTTGTATTAATTTTTGTATTTGTATTATTATTTTTTTAAATGTAAAAAATGTAAACGTTAAATAAAAGTTATAAAAATGTAAGAAATAAAAGTTATAAAAATGTAAAAGTTGTAATAAAAACTAAAACCAAAAGTATTAGTAAAAAATATTATGTATTTTCAGGTTTTCGGTTCTCACGAGGAAGTAACTGAGTGGGCGCAAAATATAGCTCGTGAGCTCGGTTTTGTAATTGTTAAAGATAGAACCACATCAGAAAATGGTTATATGAATGAAATCAATTATAGGTGTACAAAGGGTGGGCCGTATATACCTCAAGGTAGTGGCAGACGGAAAACCAAAACATGCAAAACTGGTTGTCCATTCAGATTAGATGCGAAATATCATAGAACTATATATAACGCACAAGATAAGTTCCGGAGAGTCAGAGTAGGTGATAGAACTCCAATTCAAGTCCTTTACTCGCATTTGCAAGAATCAGGGTATACATGGTACCCGAGGGTAAATGAGCATACCAACGAGCTTGAGGAGCTATTTTTTGTGCACCCCACGTCGTATGCTATATGGTGTACATTCCCTGAAGTCATGCTGATGGACTCCACGTACAATACCACGGTGTTTAAATTGCCGTTGTTGGAAATTGTTGGACTAACTTCAACAAACAAAACATTTTCAATGGCGTATAGCTTTTTATCCAGTGAACAAGGGCATAATTTTAGATGGGTATTTCAACGTGTGAAGCAAGTGATTGGCGAAAGATATTACCCACGTGTTATCGTCACTGACAGAGATTTAGCGTTAGTTAGGGCAATAAGAGCAGAATTTCCTGACGCTCACCAATTACTCTGTCGATGGCATATACAGCAAAACATACTTAAGTTTTGCAAAAATAAATTCACAGGTGGGGATATTGACTATGACTCCGTTAAAAAACGATGGGATTGGATGGTTAAAGCTCCGACCTTCGAATCGTTCGAGCGACGTTATCGACGCCTACAAGAGCTATTGGTCAACCATCAGGGTACTTAATTATTAATTGATTGTTTTTAAATATGCACCCGAATGACCTTTAATTAATTCATTGTTTTTTTCAGATGTCGCTTTGTATCTGCATAACTGGGTGCAAGATTACACACCCATGTTTGTCTCGTATATTACCGACCGATATAAATCCTACGGCCAGACAACAACGTGCAGAGTTGAGGCTCACCACGCGTTGTTGAAATTATATTTGGACGGCACACAGTCCAAATTAGACAGGTTGTTGAGGTCGGTCGATAAGATTCTCATGACGCAAGAAGATGCGATAAAAGAGACTTTCAACAGAAGCATGAACGAGAAACTAATTAAGTGTGATGTACCACTATTTTACGAATTAACGTATAAAGTTTCACAACATGCTTTGAACCTCATTCACAAAGAACTCCACCTGTCGATCGCCCCAGAAGACTGTAGCCATAATAATCGAGCAATAAACGGACTACCATGCTTTCACGAGATGCGAATCTATGTTATTCAAGGTAAGTATATTAAATTTATAACTATCAAGTTGTTTTCCACATTAATATCAGTAATTTATACAAGTCACTTTAATTGATTTCAGGAGTACCCATTCCACTGGAACGAGTTGATATTTTTTGGAGAACCCTATCTGTTCCGTGGCCTGTTATCAATAGGCCCCCGGATAAAGATGGCTCTTCGTTTAACGATGATGATGATGGTGGTGTTGTTGATGATGGTGATGATGATGATGATAATACTAAGTTTAACGATGGCATGCGACAATTCAAGAATATTTTTAGCAAATCAACATCGTTTGTCAAGAAGAATATGTTAACGAAGTTAAAAGATATATTCCAACCTGAATCTGCTGACACACGTGAACCAGCTATTCAAAAAAATACCCGTGGACGTCCGAGCGCAAAGGACAAAAAGGGCAAGGCTACACAAGTCCCGGACTTGAATGAAGTTCCGGACTTGAATGAAGTCCCGGACTGGAATGACTTGAATGATGTGCCAACCATGAATCATCGAAGAAGCACAAATTCAAGATCCACGAAAGTCCCGAAACGCGCCAAAGAACCTGCGAGACATAGTTCGTACACGGGTCAAAAAATAAGACACAGATTTTACGTTGGAGATAAGGATAGCGAGTATTTTATTGATCGCATTCCAGAGATTTTCCGTTCACAGGTAATAAGTATAAATAATGTGGAGGGTGACGGAAATTGTGGGTTTCGGTGCATTGCCCATTGGATTGTGCATGACCAAGATAGGTGGGCCGATGCTAGATACATGTTAATGCAAGAGTTACAAAGACATAGTGTAACTTACGTGAGTATGTGGGGGGAAGAAGACTTTAACCACCTTCTTGAAACATTAAACTGGTTTAATGGACCAGCGCCTGAAGATTACTGGATGACGATGCCACATAACGGTCTGGTCATCGCTTCAGCTATTCGCCGACCTCTTGTATATATAGACCGTCATGGTTGGTTCACATGTTTACCCCTATTTTCTGCTCCAAACTTATCACATGGAATTGACCCCATTGTGATTGCGCGTGTGGGGGAGAACAGTGGTGCTCATTACATTTGTCTCAATATAGACAGAGATTCAGATCTACCACATTACCACCCACAATGGAGGTGGTTCAAACAGCCAGTTGCAAACGAATGGGATGCAATATATAACAATCGATGTATTTTGTAAATGTTGTAAATGATTATTCATTTATTAATTGTTTGTAAATGTTGTAAATGATTATTCATTTATTTAAATGTAAATTGTTTGAAAATGTTGTAAATGATTATTCAACATCGTTTAAATGTAAATTGTTTGAAAATATTGTAAATGATTATTTAACATCGTTTAAATGTTAATTGTTTGAAAATGTTTAAATTAGTAATAACATTATTGATTGCTGATGTAAATTATTATGCAAATTCTTTTGTCAGATGAGCCAAAGAAATCCTTTCTGGTGCCGATGTAATAAAGGATTTATTGTAGAACGGAAATCCTGGCAAGATGGTAGTCGTGGGCGACTGTTTTATGCATGTCCTCTTTCAGTGGTAAATAATCATACGTTTGCTTAGTTATGTAAATAATTTGTTTGTTAAAAATACATTTCTTATTATTTTCTTAACATGTAACAGCCAGGTACACAAGACTATGGGTGTCGATACTTCGCGTGGAAAGATGAATTTGAAGCAGAACACTTTAATCAACCCTCTTCTTCAACGCATTGCTCAAACTGCGTTGCTACAAAAAATGAGTGCGTTGCTACAAAAAATGAGAACAAGTTGTTGAAGGCAAGAATAAAGGCGCTGGAAATGGAGTTAGAAATGGCAAGGAATCCTGAGGATCACGCTTGTCAGTCAAGTGCCCGGCTCCATGATCTTTTAAATGAGATGAATAATCTTCATATGTCGTAGATGTTGTTGTTTTTAAATAATATGTATAACGTTGTCGTTTAATTTAATAATAACAGTTTTTGTTGCAGTTATTTAACGTGGTAATATTTAACGTGCTATTATACAAACAAAATAATTATACAAAACATTACACATATACAAAACATTATTAAACACAAAATATTATACATATACAATACATTTACTTTAAACAAAAAAAAAAAAAAAAAAAAAAAAAAAAAAAAAAAAAAAAAAACGGCGCTAAACGACAAAATAGGTAAAAGTAAAAAAAAAAAAAATATAAAAAGTACACCTAAAGTGTAGCCCCCGTTAGACTAAAAATTGTACCCCCGTCCTTATAACTCATGCCTTCAAAATAGGCCGTTGGGCTGACATGAAAGAATACTGTTATAATAACTATACATCTCTGAATAAGAATACCTTTGTCACTTTCTGCTGATTTTTCAGATTTTTCTTATTATGGATAAAACTTAACCCAAAATAATGACAAATATACAAGTCAAAGTTGCCATCTTTAATCTTTATTTATGTCGCCAAGTATTTTGTCTGAAGCACTGTAATTTCCTGATAGTATGTTATTTCACAAACTCATAAATGTTCGCTATTTATCCTCCTGTTCCATTTATTTACCAGTAATTATTGCATTGTAGCTCTTTAGTAACAAGTTTTGCTCTTAATATCAGAAAACACAATACAAAGGCGTATTCAGTTGGGAGTGGCCAAAAAGATAAAGAATGGGGCCCGCAAAATAGTCCTGGAAAAAGCGGAAGAAGCAAGAGATGCTGCCTTTTCAGCTTTTAAGGCTCTTGGAGTTGATGTTCCTCAGTTTCCTATGAATATAACTAAGAAAGAACCAGTAATGTCTTCTCGAGAAGATACAACTAGTAGTGAAGGAAGAACCAGTAACTTTGTTCACATGGACCAAAACAATTTAAAATCAAAAACCATTGAAGTGAAGGAAGATAAAACATCTGATGTTGGTTCAGGAACCTCACCACAACATAACTCAGATGATACCACTTTAAGTATCTCAGGTGCCGGACCTTCAGTGGGAATAATCAGTATGAATGAAAATACTTTAGATGAAACTGTTCCCCAGAAAGAGGAAGAGAAGGAGGGTTTACGTGTTGGTAACAAAGAAAGGAATTCTGAAAAGGGTCCCATGAGTGCAGTTAACGCGCCAGGTGGATTTGATACATTCTTGAATATGTGGGACGCTGTGAACGAATTCTTTTTTGATATTCACTACAATAAACGGTCTGAACTACACACGATTGCCCCTTTTGAGTTACAAGGCATTGCAATATGCTGGGAAGATTCTCCTGTTTACTATATCAGTGTTCCCAAGGATTTATATTGGTTTGAGGGTAATAAAAACAAAAGCCCGATTGGTAATAATAATTTTCGGGCCCAACAAGATCAGCTTGAGATGGCAAAGAAGAGATGGTGTAGAATATGTATGATAATGAGTAAAAATCATGTCAGAAAATTCGGGTGGAATTTGAAGATTCAGAATCAGGTGTTGAAACATCCAGCTGTTTCTATTCAGAGATTTGGTAGCATTAAAGATTCAGTGAAAACTATGGGTGTGGAGCTTATAGAAAACAGTTACTATATGTTCTCTCCAGTTCATCTTAAAGATGTAGTTGACTTGTGTGTTGTAGTTTGGATTCTTTGGCCTGATGAGGAGCGAAGTTCTAACCCAAATTTGGAAAAGGTAGCTCTATACTGTATCAATACAATTAGAGATGGAGGTGGAAATATAGGCAGGTCGGGTGGGTTTGGTAACCCTGAATTTTTATTTTTTTTGCCCAATTAGCTTTTCGAAACAGCTAACGTGCGTAATATCATACAAAAACCATATTATCACGATATTAATCTGAATATTTGAATTAAACAGTGAAGAAAGTTGTATGCATTAAATATAGACATTGGGCACCTTTTAACCTGATTGAACGGTGCCTCTTTAGTTTGACCGTTTTGAGATAAAACATACCCATATTGACCTATTCATAGTACGTGGGTTGAAATTGCCGCATATGGTTTTACTCTAATTATGTAATTTAATTGACTTAAGTATTTAAATATTTAAGCTCTATTCTCTGTAAGGGCCTATATATTTTGTTTTGTTTTCTTATGAATATAAAATGGTGTACTTATACAGGAAGTCAAGAAAAGGTTATCTGGTGAAGTGGCAGCAGCTGCAAACCAAAAGGGTCGGTGGAAAAATCAGATGCGTAGAGCTGCACACAACGGTTGTTGTAGGCGGGCAGCTCAAACACGAGCTTTGTCATCAGTTTTATGGAAGTTGCTAACATCAGAAAACCTTCAACAACCACTATCAACTATCGAGATGCCACTGGTGAGAATATATGCCTAGGCAGAACCTGATTAGGCTATTATAGCAAGAAGTGTTTTCCTTAAATTGTTTCTTGTTTTTTCATCCTAGGTCAATGTTCTTGCTGATATGGAACTCTCCGGAATAGGTGTTGACATGGATGGTTGCATACAATCACGCTATGTCTTGGGTAAAAAACTTAGATATCTCGAGAACGAAGCCTATAGGTTGGCGGGTACAAGGTTTTCTCTATATACAGCAGCAGATATTGCAGACGTACTCTATACACGGTTAAAACTACCAATTCCAGAAGGCTACCAAGGGAAAAATCACCCCAGTACGGACAAACATTGTTTAGAAATGCTAAGGTATTTATTTTTAGCATACTAAGCTATAATAATCTTACTTTATTAAATGGTGATAGTTAAAAGAGTTCTCATTTTAGGCTCGAGCATCCTATAATTCCTGTCATCAAAGAGCACCGGACATTGGCTAAGCTATTGAATTGTACACTGGGTTCAATATGTTCACTAGCTAAGCTATCCATGAAGACTCAAAGATATACACTGCATGGACATTGGCTCCAAACTTCAACAGCAACAGGACGGTTATCCATGGAGGACCCCAATTTACAGGTGTGTCATTATCTTTTCTTTCTTTTATTATTTTTCTTTCTTTTTCTTTTTCTTTTATTTTTTCTCATGATCTCAATTATAATTAGATTATATGTTTGTTTACTGAAAATATTTTCCCTTTAGTGTGTCGAACATATGGTTGAATTTAAGATAGAACGTGATGAAAAAACGGATGGCGATTCAGAAACTGAGCACTACAAAGTAAATCCTCGTGATTTCTTCATTCCAACTCAGGTCTGTTTTTCTATCTCTTCTGCTTTTTTTACTTTTGCGTGATCTGTCTAGTTTGATGGTTGTCACCTGAAATTTGGGGTGGCAATATTTAAGGTGAGTTGACCCACAACATTTTTTGTCCATTTTAAAAATTAATATTTATGAGTTAATTTGTGTATTAAAATGTGATTGCAGAAAAAGTGTATAATTACAACAAATACGTATCTTTCCTGTTGAGAGTAACCTGCAACCGAGTATCGACGATGGCTTCTTGGTTATAACATTATACATATTTTTATGCAGGAAAACTGGTTATTAGTAACTGCAGATTATTCTCAGATAGAACTGAGATTAATGGCCCATTTCTCTAAAGACCCGTCACTAGTTGAGCTCCTAACAAAACCACTTGGGGATGTTTTCAACATGATCACTGCACGATGGACAGGGAAAGCAGAGTCTTCAGTGGATCCTAAAGAGCGAGAGCAAACAAAAAGACTGGTCTACGGTATTCTATACGGTATGGGTGCAAATTCTCTTGCTGATCAACTGGAATGCAGCCCAGAAGATGCTGGAGAAAAGATTCAGAGCTTCAAAAGCTCTTTCCCTGGCGTTGGTTCATGGCTTAAAGAAGCTGTGGCTGGGTGCCGTAAAAGAGGGTGAGATTATTTACTCTGCCCATTAGAATGTAGTAAAAAATTTCAGAGAACATAAGGAATAGCATGATTGTGGGTGGCAAGAAAAACTGTTCGGTTCAACTTTCTAGATCTGTTAACATCTTTTATTGGTGTTTTTGTAGTTATATAGAAACTTTAATGGGAAGGAAGCGATTTTTGGCAAAGATTAAATTTGGAAATAGTGAAGAAAAATCTAAAGCACAGAGACAATCGGTGAACTCCATTTGTCAGGTACTATTTTAATATATTTTTTCTTCTCATATTGATATCTTTCCTTCCCTTAGTTTCTTTTTGTTGGTGTTTTTGTAGGGATCTGCAGCTGATATAATCAAAGTTGCTATGATAACCATACACTCTGTCATAGGTGAAGGTGTTGAGAAGTCAGAGTCTAGTGTACAGTTTGCAGAAAGATTTCACATGCTTAAGGGCCGTTGTAGAGTCCTTTTACAGGTTAACTTCTAAGAGTGTGATATTTGATGTCTTATTTCTTTTTATCGTATATTTGATTAGTTTTCTAAGATATCTGATGAGATGTTGGACATTACATGATGTCTTTTTCAGGTACATGATGAATTAATACTTGAAGCTGATCCTTCTGTTGTAAATGAAGCTGGATTGCTGCTAAAGTTGAGTATGGAAACCGCTGCCTCACTAATCGGTGTGTTCCCTGTTGTTTTTTAATGTAAATATCTTAGGTTTATTTATTTTTTTATTTTTTCAAACTGTACAACCGCAATCGAGGAATAACCTTTCGCCACCCTTCGTTGACACAGCATTGATAATTTAATGGGTAATAGTACTAGAGGTGGCAAAATGGACCTGCTGGATAACGGTTCAAAACGAGTAATTTTTAAATAGGTTAGGTTGGCCTGAAAGCTGTCTGCAAATATTAATATATTATAACGTTAAAAGCGATTCAGTGTGTCCAATAAGATTGCAAAAAAGTATATTTCTTTAATTATAATCTGTACTTCTGAATAATGTTAAACAAGGTTTAATGCACAAGAAATCACACTTTGGACACCCTTCGACCCATTTTCTTTGTTCCATTTTTATCTAAATTCTTGTTATGGCAAAATTGCCACCTTTTGGTAATACACATGTGCAAATCTTGAACCAATACAGCTACTTGAATATGTTCAATTTAGCATCAAGAATCTAACTTTCAAATGACATTTGAGATTTGTTTTTTCACTTGATGAAGTACACTTTTTTGACCTATATCTGTTGACTTTACTTTCTTTTCAGTTCCCCTGATCGTCAAACTGAAGTGTGGAAGAACATGGGGATCTTTAGAACCACTGCAGCCTGGTTCATTACAAGAAATCAACAACTTAGACCGCTAACCACCACTGCTGACATTTTTACCAAATCCAAATGGAAATTGCAGCGACTCAAATGAGCCTTGCTTGTAAGTAGTGTCATTCATGGCAAACTTTTTATCTTATATTCTCTTTTTTGATTGAAAAATTACATCTCGGGTAAATTTTCATTTTCAAATTAATTATGTATCATAGTCACTGTCAGAAACAGTTAGGAACTTTGTATATGAGAAAAGAAGAATCATAGCGAAGGTCAATGCCATTGTTCGTTTTTGAATAGTTTGGCGGGGTATAGTATAGGATATCGAGAGTTATGAGTTTTGGGATTTTGCCACATGTAAGCATGTTCATGTTTTTGCTTATCATTCTTTGGTATAAGGGTGAGCAATCGGACCGTTTAGACCGGACCGACCGACAAAAGCGACCGGTCTGACCGAAGGACCAACGGTCCGGTCTCGGTCCGGTCTCGGTCCGGGGTTTTTCCTTATTTCGGTCTCGGTCCGGATCGGTCCGTCCCGGTCCGGCTTACAAACCGGATATTTAGCCTATTTGGACCGGACCGACCGAAGGACCGACCGGACCGGACCGACCACATTCGGTCCGGTCTCGGTCTATGGTTTTTCCCAAACTCGGTCTTCGGTCCGGTCCGGTTTTTGGACCGTGATCACCCTTACTTTGGTATGAGTTTACATTTTTCAAATTTATAGTAGAGCTAATCGTCCCCGAACTTTGGCCAGATTGCATGTTTCGTCCCAACCATTTTGAAAGTGCAAAAACCGTCTTTGTAGGAAATTTTTGAGCAAATTTTGGTCCCTAGTTTTAACCGGCGTTAAGTGGATTTTGTTAGAATTTACACGTTAGCCCCTTTGGCTCACGACAGTTGCAGCGTCCGTTAAAGTTTAACGCCGTTTATAATTTTTAATTTTCGATTTCTTTAAGTTTTTTGATTTTTATATATATGTTTTTATAAAAATTACAAGTTTTATGTACGTTTTTATATTCTTGTATATATGTATTTTATATATGTTTTTAAATATGTTTTTTTAATAGTTTTTATATACTTTTTATATACGTTATTACAAAAACGTTCTTATCATACGTTTTTATACACGTTATTATATATCTTTTTTTATACTTTTTTATATAAGTTTTTGTATATGTTATTATAGACATTTTTGTATACGTTTTTATATATGTTTTTAAATACGTGATTATATACTTTTTGTGTGTTTTTATACAAGTTTTGTGTACGTTTTTGTATACGTTTTTATATACTTTTTATATATGTTTTTATACGCGTTAGTACAAAAACGTTCTTATACACACTTTTATATACGTATTTATACATGTTATTTTATACTTTTTATATAAGTCTTTATATATGTTATTGTTGCATTTAACCGTGCACCGTCCTTTGTGGTAATTGTTGCATTTATCCGTTATTATATACTTTTTTATATACGTTACTACAAACACGTTCTTATACACATTTTTATATACGTTTTTATACACTTTATTATATACTTTTTATATACGTTGTTATAGACGCTTTTGTATGCGTTTTTAAATATGTTTTTATATACGTTTTTAAATGCGTTTTTATATACTTTTTATATATGTTTTATATACTTTTTACAATGTATACAAAAAGGTATATAATAACGTATATAAAAAAGTTTTTGTAATAATATAAAAATACATTTAAAAAGTATATAAAAACGTATACAAAAAAGTATATAATAACGTATACAAAAATGTATACAAAACTTGTATAAAATCGTATAAAGAGTATAAAATAACATATAAAAAAACGCCTATAATAACGTATACAAACGTCTATAATAACGCATATAAAAAGCATATAATAACGGGTATAAAAACGTATATAAAAGGGTGTATAAGAACGTTTTTGTAGTAAATTATATAACAACATATACAAAAAGTATATAAAAACATATACAAAACCGTATATAATAACGTATACAAAACTTTTATAAAAACGTACAAAAAATATATAATAACGTATTTAAAAACATATATAAAAACGTATACAAAAATGTCTATAATA
Source organism: Artemisia argyi (assembly GCA_030686995.1). Lineage (NCBI taxonomy): Eukaryota > Viridiplantae > Streptophyta > Magnoliopsida > Asterales > Asteraceae > Artemisia > Artemisia argyi. Next base: position 94,612,613 of record CM060693.1, read on the forward strand.
ACATATACAAAAACGTATACAAAAATGTATAGAAAAACGTATAAAAACTTATAGAAAAGCGTATGAAAAAAAGTATATAATAAAGTGTATAAAAACGTATGATAAGAACGTTTTTGTAATAACGTATATAACAAAGAAAAACGTATACATAAGGGTATATAAAAACATATAAATAAGGATATAAGAACGTATTTAAAAACATATATAAATATGTATATAAAAGAATATAAAAACGTAAATAAAACGTGTTTTATTTTTATTTTTATTTTTTATTTTTAGATATATATAAAAATCAAAAAACTTTAAAGAAATCGAAAATTAAAAATTATAAACGGCCGTTAGTTAAAGGACGGACGCTGCAACCGTCGCGAGCCAAAGTGGCTAATGTGTAAATTCTAATGAAATCCATTTATCGATGGTTAAAACCAGGGACTAAAATTTGCTCAAAGGTTTCCCACAGTGATGGTTTCTGCACTTTCGAAATAGTTGGGACGAAACATACAATTTGGCCAAAGTTTAGGGATGACCTATGCAATTTACTCTTTATAGTATTCAGCTATTAGAGATATGTGAATCTATCTGCTAATGTTAGGATTGTCCATGCAGTATTATTAGGTTCAGATTTTTTTTCTATGTGAAGTTTTATGCCATTTTTACTTTCTAATTTACATAAAGTTACAGTTTAAAGTGGTAGTATTATTTTTTGGTTAAGTGTTACCGATCACCACGAGGACATACGTATGTAATACGATCAACATGAGGACATATTATGCATTGTGTTTTTTATGTTCCCATTTTATGCACATTAAATAGTGTTTCGATTTACGCTAAAAGAAAAATACTTTTGGGTGTTTGTTTAATTTATGCTTAAAGGAAAACACTTATGTAAGCATAAATTGGAACATTATTTAATGTGCATATAATGGGTACAAACACGCATAATTGTTTTCCTTTAAACATAAATCAGAACACTATTTAACGTGCATAGAATGGGAATAGAAAAACACATTGCATAAATGAAAACACTTGTGAAAGATTAACTCTATCATTTCATTTCTATCAAAATAGAAAACCCAAATTTTCAATCAAAGAAATTAGAAGCTGATAAGTGTAGATATCTTACCTTTTTTGTTTAGTTTTAGTAATATCCCTATTCTATTATTTTAATCACCTATTAATCTCTATTTATAGGATGTGATAACATGTAAATCCTAGTTTTAATAATTTCATTCTTTCAAAATGAACTTTCTATTTCTTATGAAGAAAAAGTCCATACACAATGTTATTATTAAAAGAATAAAATCGTTTATGTTTTCTGAACTTTGGAACTAACATTGAGCACAAATTAACATATTATCTTGTTATGAGTTCAAAATATAAACATTCATGATCATTAATGTCGATGACTGAGGCGTCTTTGAGTTAGAGCTTCATAACATCATCTAGGAGACTTGTATGGCTTACATCCATCATGTCTATATCAATGTTGTCTTACAAGTTTTATCTGCTACAAGTTACAGTTAGATAATAAAACGTACAAAACTAGCCAAATATATGTGATAATAACAGTATCATAATTTATTCTGCAGCTTTTTTTTTTTTTTTTTTTTTTTTTAACAGCAAATTTTATTAACTAGCAAGACGCTAGAGCAAAGAAAACAATTACATCACAGAACAGCAAATTCTGCAGCTTTAATTTCCTCAAATATCTGATGCAAATCTTGTCAAGGATTTCAAAGGAAATACGAGCGATGAAATTGCTTTTGTGATATATATTCATAAATTAGAAATCTTTAATATATTGAACATGAATAATTACATCAATCATATAATATACCCGTTCTTTACATATAAAACAGATCATATAATACTGGATATTTACGTATAAAACATTATAAACATATATACATTAGATACATCAATATGATCATAGACAATCTCATAATATTGTACATCAATGGCATCTCTAATGTTATACAAGCCCTAAGAGACATATCACAGCTAATGGGCATTATTAACTCTTCATTAATTAATAGTGGTGTATCATTTAGTAAGGTACCCAAACAACATGATCTTCAGGTAAGAAATGACAAACCGGACTAGTACCCGGTTTCACTTTTAGAACCTTGAATGCCAGATGTTTTGGGTTCCATTTCGCAGTGTCTGTATGGCACACTGCAACTGCTTTAGCTTTAGTATCATCTTCACCCACCAAAGACACTACATACGCTCTGGTTGTAGTGGTTTTGTGACAATAGAAGACCGCATATGGGTATTCTTGTTTGTGGCAAACGACAGCACTATTAGCCGCCAATTTCTTCACTCCTTCCATGGTGTACTTTTGCAGTGGAGTAATTTTTCTAGTATTTACATCTGTTGAGATCGCCTTCACTTTTTTGCCTAACTCAGATGTACTAAAATCAACCATGTCCTCTAATGATGTGGCACAATATTTTTTCTCGCCTACCATGGCCTTATCCTCACACTCGTTGATTGTTTTTTTCATTGATTCAGCTTCTATCGTGTTAGGTTCGATGGAGAAACGCGTGTATAGCTCAGGGAGCTTCTTTGATGAAAAGGGTACTGTGTTAGCAACTTTGCGGGGTAAGAATGTTGATGATGGACTGATGGTTTTGGTGAAATGTAAGTTCATTGTGTTTCCTTGATGCATGTCTTTTTCGAGGAAGAAAAGTGCAACAATAGGATCATCTTTAAGTTGATCTTCAGTTGCAGCATAATTGTACAAAAATGGGGACACCCTTACGTGTACAGGTTTTTTCTTGCCGTGACAGCGCACAACAACACCTCCTTTGCCAACAATTACTCTCGAACAGTTCCCTTCTTTTGGTTTTGGCGTATGAACAGACTCATCACCTCCTTTGCCAGCACCAACATGAGTGCCGGGGGCCTGAACAGATACACCACCTTTGCCAACACCAACATGGGTGCCGGGAGCATTAACAACTACATCTTTATGAACACCAACACTTACACCAGGTTTACCAACACCAACGTTGGTGGCAGGTGCATGAACAGAAGCGCCACCTTTGCCAACTCCAACGTTGGTTCCAGGTGCATGGACAGATACACCGCCACCTTTGCCTACGCCAACGTTGGTGCCAGGGGCATTGACAGATACACCACCACCTCTACCAATACCAATGTTTGTGCCAGGAGCATTAACAGATACACCACCTTTGCCAACAACAACATGGGTGCCGGGAGCATTAACAATTACATCTTTATGAGCACCAACACTTACACCAGGTTTACCAACACCAACATTGGTGGCAGGTGCATGTACAGATGCACCACCTTTGCCAACACCAACGTTTGTGCCAGGTGCATGGACAGATACACTGCCACCTTTGCCTACGCCAACGTTGGTGCCAGGGGCATTGACAGATACACCACCACCACCACCGCTACCAATACCAATGTTTGTGCCAGGAGCATTAACAGATACACCACCTTTGCCAAAACCTACATGGATATCCGTGCTCTTACCTTCACGTAGACAATAACAAAATACATAGTTATTAGTACTGTCAAAATTTTGAAATATTGATCGAAAAACTAGAATTCTAGTAAATTTTAATTTATGCATGCCCAACAAAATACATGGATATCATAGTCGACAGTTTCTTGGCATCATAGAAAGAAAATTTATTACGGAATTAACTAACCATTATGTAGAAGATCAGTAACTGCTTTGGGCATGGGAGTGTTTGGCAACACAGATTTCCAATATGTTTCAGGAGCCACTGCTGCATGGCTCGCAACCATTGCCAGCTGAAAATAAGAAAAACTTACAAACATTAAATAAAATTAAGTAAACATGTACCATTAGCGCGTTCATGGTCATATGTATGCTGTACTGCATGCATGCTGAATTAAAGTATATACTCACAGAAACTAAGGTTAGGATATGTAGTAACTCCATTGATGAAAACTTGATTGGAGGAACAATGTGTTATACTATGTGATGGAGGAAGAAAGACAATGGGGCATTGCTGTATTTATAGAGTGCGCGAGTTTGACTCAAAACATAAAAAACAATAATTATGATCCAACCACTACTGTCCACCTTTCAAGCAAAATCTTTTAGGTTTGATATGTGTTGGATTTTTGAAGTTAAGCGCTTCTTTTACTGCAGTAAATTTATGTTTTCTGTAATTGTGTTTTAGTAAGCCCCATAACTTTGTTGAGCCGTAAAAATAAATGGATCTGAGGGGTCAGGTCGGGTCATTACTGATATCATCAAACGCACGTGTATTGATCAAAAAAATTAATTAATAGAACATTAACGCATGTTCAAATGAAGTAATTGTATTGAAGTTCTTACATGTTCTAATGAAGCAGTTATATAAACAAGAACCTACTTCACTACTTGGTACAATTTATAACTCTTCTTCTGTAAAATCTCAGCAAACTAGAATTAATGTGAATATCAAACAACAACCATAATCTTTACCAAAATTCATATGATACTACAAGCTTTCACATTAGTAGTCACACCTATGTAAACTGGGAAACGTCATAAACGAGTCATCAAGAGTGGTTGTTTGTTCCATTCAAGTGTGTAGGCGAGAGAGCCGATGGCTGATTTATTAGCTAAAATTTCTGATTTGGCATGTTTCAATTTTTTTAGTCTTCCCTCGCATCTGATATCTCATATTTTTAACTATGTAGGTAATTTACCAGGTTTTCGTGTCATCTGAGTTGTTGTATGACTTGGGAAGGCCTAAAGCGAACTCTGCACCCTGTGTCTTAGAATTTATTATAACATGATAATTGTACTTTACTTCTTTCATATAAGTTTACTTTTTCTATCTTTCTATGACGCAAACTTCTTAGCAAAACTTTCATAATTGATTACATCAACTAATTTCTGACTCATAATACTTCTAGCTCAACTAATCGATCATCGTTGTGATTTTAGTTTTGTGTTCTCAAGTTCGAAAGAGAAGAAAGAGGCGGAACCAAATTAAGCCTAAAATTCAAGTTTATCAAAATCATCCCAATTCGGGAAGAAGATTACGAGGGGGAATTTGTCATAATTAATTTCCTTCCATTTCCTCTTCTCTCCATTTTATTTTATTTTTTTATTTTATTATTTTATTTTATTTTATTTTATTTTTTTAAGAACATGATCGTTTTATAGTGTTAAATGAGATCAAACAAGGAAAGTTTGCGTTCATTAAATCCACAATCACATTTAATTAACGTAATTTATAACTTTAATTATTACATTTAATTAAGGTAATTTATAACTTTAGTTTAAATTTTAAAAGGAAATTTTGTGTTGAATTAATAGAATTAACCAATGCCCTCAAAGCACTTGTTAGACAATTCATATTTTCTAATTTCCTCTTCACTCTTCTTCTTTTCAAATAAAAACCCGAGAACAGAGTGTCAAAGAATAAGCAAAGTTTTTAACGGAGAATGGGAGAAATGGTTCAGAAGCTTTTGTGTCTAATACTAGTATAAAGCTTATGGTTTAACTATTACGAGACTAAACTAAGGTGAACACCAGACAATAGAAACTATAACTTAGTTTTATTCACCTTCAAAAGAGCCTTCTAAAAGTCTAGAAATATTAGTTTGAATTTCTAGAATAAAAAATAATCCCCGAGTACAAAACATAAGTACACAAATCTCTACTTATATAAAGAGGAAACGATGCTTCTTGAAACTTTAAAGGTTAAAATTTAGTAATGTTAGTAGACTTTTTTGATTGAAAATGATAATATTACTAAATTAATATTTTAAATAGAGGATATCTTGGCTATATTTTTTTATAGCAAATTGGCTACAATTTTTCACAAAAAATACACTAGCAACCAATCAGGGACCTACAGAAAAGAATCAGCACCTACAAAATGAATCAAGGACCCACATTTAAAGCATAAAATTGTAGTCAATTAGCTACGAAAAAATTGTAGCTAATATTTGTTTCTAACCCATACACTGTTTTTCGCAATAACTACAAATCGAACCCGTAAATTTTACATCAAATGTCAAACAAGAATCACGATTTCAAAAGTATATATATATCTTCTGCTAAACACCGTCGATTTGCCCGGGTATCGTTATTAATGAATTGAAGACTAGTATTTCAACTTCTTAGAAATAATTTGAAACTAAGTCAACAAAATTGAAGTTTCTATCATATCACCTAAAGTTTTATTAACATGCTACTCCATAATCAATTATGACACATAGACCTTTTAAAGAGCCTATCAACGTCTTGAGATGCAACACTTATTTGTACAGTCTAAGTAAATGACACATATATTGTCACAAATCCTGATATATGTATGTGTGGAATCCAGATATTGTTGTTAAAACGTGAGGGAAACAAGAAAGCTATATAGTGATTGAAGATGAAAATGAAAGGAGGTATGAACATTTACTTGAAAGTTGGACTTTTGTCTCCGATAATGTATAAACAATAGTTAGATTTGTAGTGGTTGTTGAGAGTTCATGTCTTGGTTATATTCATTTGAGTCACTGCTTTGACACTCAAAGGATTTTCTTTCTAAAATAAACATTAGGATTAATAACGACAGCCAAGGACGAACCATGACAAAATATAATCGGGTACACAAATTTTTTTGAACCGTAATATAATAGAGTTAAAAAGTGAATGATTTATGTTTATTTTTTATTTGTAAGTATACTAACTAAATAATACTAGAAACAGATTTTGATGAGCTGTGTGCATTTAATATGCATTTAGAAAAAATTGACGTTTTTATTTTTTTTTAATTTATTTTTTATTTTTTTTAAAATTTATTTTATATTTTTTTAACACTACATCGAAAAAATCTATGGGGTTCCCGGTTTCCGGGAAACCCCTGGTTCCGCCCTAAAGACGGCGTAATGTTTTAGCAGCTATTATACATAATAATATTCGTGATTATAGGCATTGCTTTCTTTTCTCATATGATTTATAAACTTTTATACCAAGTACATTTACTAGTTGGCCGGTGGATAGAGTTATTGCATTTCTTTTGATAACTGTTAGAAGTGCAACACATATACCTACATATCGGGTCAAACAAGTAACTTTAAAATATAAAGCAAAAACCCGTTTCATATGTATAAATTGAAATTGCACTTCTACCGAAGTGTGATATGTGACATATAGGGTTTATCTAATCAATAAATATCAACAATCCCCTATACATTGTTGCCCAAAATTATGCTCTTTCTAACAAGTGATAAGCGGACCCGAAGATTTTATCTAATAGCATGTGATATGTTTATAATTTGGTGTATTATGTAATACATTAATTAATAATGTGTTAATATACAGTATATCTGCTATGCTGTAATTGTTTAGCTAGTGTTGCGGGGTGGATTTGGTTAGAGATCAGGATCATATCCTTTAACTTTGCTAATCTGGCCCGGGATGAATTCGGGCTGGTGGGGACATCGTATTTGGGCTGGGAAATCTGGCTGAAAGCCTGCAATATAAATGCTGGGCCTTAGGCTGTGCTGTTGGTCATGTCAGCTTGAGCTAAATGCTTTCAGGCCTCATCCATTTGGCCCACATTCCATTAATTAGTAACCATGCAACTAGGGGTGTTAACGAGTTGAATTGAGTCGAATTTTGGCAGGGCTCGACTCGACTTGACAGTATTATGTTTGGATTGAGCTTGGCTCGATAGTTCAACGAGCCTTCTTGAGGGAAGCTCGACCTCGGTTCAAGAAAGTTAGAAGTCGGCTTGAGTTCGGCTCGAAAAGCTTGATTTATTTGTAATGATAGTGTTATTGTTATATCACCATAGGTCCATAAGACTTGCAGCAGCAATAATTCTTATTTTCCAGCTTAGTTATGTTAAGTTTAATATGTTATAATAAGTTCTATGTTCCTATAGTTTTAAGTAGTTGTCTTATGCACTATTAGGGAGTTAATTATGTACTATTAGATATATAGTAGTTATTTACTGCAGTTGCAACTTGCATGCAGTTATAACTTGCAAGCAGTTTGTATTTTCTTGTCTATATGTAATAACAACAAAGGGATAGACAAGTTGTCTTTTCCAGAAAAGTGTGTGTGTTTAAGAGATCAGAGAGTTCTCTCTAAGAGCATTAGGTGTAGGCTCGTCGTCTGACCTGGCATGCTCAACGGCGAGCCGATGCTCGCCTCTACACCAGAAACGCCTCACCGTTCCTCTTCGTTGGAGAACTCCCCGTGGCCACGGCGAAGGTGAAAAGCAAAATGTTGCAGCTTTTTTGATTTTTTAAACGTTTATTTTAAACGTTCGTCTTTTTTTTTTTTTTTTTTTTTTTTTTTTTTTTTTTTTTTTTTTTTTTACACCCTAAACCATAACATATTATCCCTATATATATTACACATATTTCACGCATTTCATTCCAAAAAACCTAACACATTTCATTCCAAAGAAAAAACAATGAGTGAATCATCTTATTCCGAAGTTAGTGACTTTGAAGAGATACACGAGCTAGAGCTGATTATCCAAGAGTTCGAACACGAGCAAGAGTTGCAAAATCAAGCAGCCGGTCCTTCACATCGCCGTAAATACATTCGGCGTGAACGTGACGTTGCTGAAGCACGTCTACGAGCCGACTATTTTGGTGACCAACCAAAATATCCTGAAGACAATTTTCGACGTCGTTACCGTATGAGCCGTAAACTATTCTTAGAAATAGTCGAAGGTATTGAAACATATATTGACACTCATGATCCTCTTCCTGCTCATTTTGATTTCTTTAGACAACGACCCAATGCTACGGGTCTAATGAGTTTTAGTGTGATTATGAAATGCACATGTGCCCTACGCCAATTGGCGTACGGGATATCACCTGATTCATTAGATGAGTATTTACAAATAGGTGAACACTGTGCACGTGATTTTCTAGATTTTTTTACTATGTGCATAATCCAGTTGTTTGGGAAGGAGTTTTTAAGAAAACCAACTGAGGATGACGTTCGTAACTTATACCACGCACATAGCATGGTTCATAAGATTCCGGGAATGTTGGGAAGCATCGATTGTATGTACTGGGAATGGAAGAATTGCCCAAAAGAATGGCAAGGGCAATTTCACAGAGGTGGTAAAAAATATCCAACTATAATGCTTGAAGCTGTTGCGTCTTATGATTTGTGAATTTGGCATGCGTTTTTTGGTGTGGCAGGTGCGAATAACGATCTTACCGTTTTATATAATTCTCTGTTATTGGACGACCTGATTGACGATATTGGCCCTCAAGTTCCGTTTGAAGTATACGAACGTACATTTAAAAATGGGTATTATCTAGCAGATGGAATTTACCCACAGTGGGCATTGTTTGTCAAGTCCTTTACTGTTGCAACCAACCCAAAAAATGCCGCATGGAATGCGAAACAAGAAAGTGCTCGAAAAGATATCGAAAGAGCTTTTGGTGTCCTCCAAGGACGTTGGCATATTATTGCTCAACCGGCGCGTGCATTTACTGTGGGCAAGTTACGGAGAATCATGTACTCGTGCATCATAATGCATAACATAATTTTGAAAGATCAAAATTTTGATATATCCGACGCTGCCGAAATATATATTCCGCCGACACCAAATATGCAACAGTCATGGGTCGAACGTTGCGCAACGCAAAGAAGAAAAACCAAAGAACTACATGATAAACGCACACACTCAAGGCTTCAACTATGTCTCATCGAGCATGTTTGACAACAACAACAATGAGAAGAAATTCAACGAAATAGTAATAATTAGGTTCGTTTTTTTAGTGTCGTATGTGTTGTATTTTTTTTCCGTTTCGTATTTTTTTTCTCCGTATTGTAACTTTTATTTGATGAAATAAAATTAGTATGTTTTGTTATTTTTTAGTATTTGTGAAATGAATTTAATTTATTTAATGAAATGAATAAAAAAATAAATGTGTAAGAGGTGGGACCCTAATAGAGAAGTTGAGGTTTGTTGTTTGGTGAGAGAAGGTTTGTTGTGGATAGTTGAAGTTGAGGTGTTTGGTGATGTGACAGGAGTGGGACCCGAATGAGGAGTCAAGCCTCCCCAACTACACCTAATGCTCTAATGAGCTCTCAAAGTTAATGATTTAATCGAATAAATCAGGCAAAACAACAAAGAAATACATTAATCCCTCATCAGATTTCACCCTACAAAGACCCATAACTAGATCCATCATTCGGGACCATAACAGTTATTTTTATCAACTAAAATTTAAATATATGATAAAATTTGAATTCAGCTCGAGCTCGACTCGAAAAGCTCTATACATTTGTAAACAATTATTTACATTTACTATAATTACATATAAGCCCTTAAACTACAAATATTATATATAAAAAATTGTATGTATGTAAAAGCTCGAAAAACTCGACAACAAATTAAGTCGAGCTTATATAAGCTCGAGCTTGGCTCGAAATCTTCGAGCTCATTTTTTGAGCTTGGGCTCGAGGCTCGATTAAACTCGGCTTGAACGAGCTCGAGTCACTCGACAAAAGCTCGATTCGTTTACACCCCTACCTGCAAAATTATCAAATACAGGTGTAACCAGTTTAATCCATAGCCATTTTGCTAAGCCTTGTACTTGTGCTTACATGTTAAGCGTATCTCCCATATATGCTTAAACTACATGTCTACATTGGCTCATTCCAGATGGGAATAAAGGACCAGGTTTTACACAGAAGGAAATGTGGCCTACTGAGATCAAGATATCCGTTGCTATTTGTTTAAATTTCAGAATCTACCAGATATAAATTTCGGAACGAAAACCAGCTGATTAGCACAGTACATGACATAACTCTTATACATGTATCCAACTTATCCGTAATTAAGTCAAAACTATCACCCAAATGCGTGATTGGAAGTATCACCATCTAGTTAAAGACATCAAGAATTAATAATCCAGCAACCATTTAGAGCTCAGTTCTTTAGCATTATCTGGTCATGATGATGATCAGCTTTAGAAACAACAGTTTCTGGTTGAGTAAATTAAATCATGTTAAAGCGTTATCAGGTCATAAAGATCTGACACGAATAAAAATGTGTTTAATATGTTGCCTATAACTTCTTTAATGACAAAGACAAGAAAAAAAATTCTACTAAAGAGTTAGGAAGCTGATTATGTTGATACTAGTTAAGCTGGGATACATTTACAAAAACATCCTTGTTCTATTCCAGATTTAATATCTATTAGGGCGGAGGGAGTGGTCACCAGTTCACCAAATTTTGCCAAATTTCCACATCATCAATACCCAATAAAAACCTTACAACTCACACTTCACCAATTCACCCCAATTTTCACCAATTTGGTGGCATTGGTTTCACCAAATTTCCACATTATCAATACCCAATAAAAACCTTACACATCACTCTTCCTTCTCAAGTATTTACCAACACCAACACTTTATGAATCGGTAAATGTTACCGAATTTTTGCTTTACCGATTCTTGCCGAACGGTGGCATCGGTGTTGCCGAAGATCACCGATTTTTGCCGAGAGTTTGCCGAGCCCACTCCCTCCACTCTTAGTGTCGTCAGTTTTCTGTATAAATAGCTAATCTTATTAATTCTTGTGTACTTTCATTCTTTTGATTTAACACTTGTGTGACAAGCTAGTGAGCGTTAGAACTAGAATATAACAAGGTAATGATATTGATCGTTGTCCAGGAGGCTTCTCTCTTCCTTGTGCTATAGGTTTTATGCATTACAAGTTATCATTAATTCACAAGATATATATTTTAAAGCATCTAATACCAACCGAATATAGAAACAATTTGCGTTAGAATATAAACTATATAATAATATTGTACATTGACAGCATCTCTAGCTGATGCACTACATTACAAGCCCCTTAATACAAATTACACAACTTGGACATTATTCATTTCTAATTCATAAGAGCACAAATCACACCAAATGGGCATTATTATATGTCTTTTAATAAGGTACCCAAACCATATGATCTTCAGGTAGGAAATGACAAATATTCGGCCTAGTCCCTGGTTTCACTTTCAAAACCTTAAGAATATCTTTAGGGTATAAGTTTGAGGCATTGTTGTGACAAACTGCAACCGCTCTAGCTTTCGTACCATCTTCGCCCACCAAAGATACCGAATATACTCTTGTGTAGGCGGCTTTGTGGCAATAGAAAACCGGATAAGGGTATTTTTGTTTGTGGCAAACTAAATAATTATCCGTGGCCACCTTCTTCGATCCTTCGATGGTGTACTTATGTAACATAGTAAGTTTATCAGATTTTACATCTGTTGAAATAACCTTAACTTTTTTACCCAACTTAGATATGATGAAATCCACCATTGCCTCTAAAGAAGTAGCACAATACTTTTTCTCGCCTTTCGCCGCTTTCTCCTCACATCGGCTGATCGTTTTCTTCATTGATTCAGATTCTATACTGTCAGGTTTGATGGAAAAACGAGTATACAGTTGGGGAAGGTTCTTTGATGAAAAGGGTATCGTCTCAGCAACTGTACGGGGTAAGAAATTGGATGATGGAGTGATGGTGTTGGGGAATTGTAAGTTCATCTGGTGGCCTTGATGCATGTCTTTTTCAAGGAAGACAAGTGCTGCATTTCTACCGTATCTAGCACTGGGGCGAGGTGGACCAACGGCAACACTGGAGCCAGGTCCATCAACACCCAAACTGGTGCGAGGTGGACCAATGCCAACAACACTTGAGTCAGATTCACCAACATGGAAAAGCGTGCCCTTATCTTCTGTTTATCCAGAAAGAATAAGACAAGAAATTTATATATGTAACAAAGTTGTTTTGTCAACCAAAGGTATATATGTTACATTTATATTGAAATAACCAGGTTTAAACGCATCAAAAATAAATATTCTATCACAACAAGCCTTAAAAGGATAGTTACATGTAGAAAGATATTTCATTATGGGTGGTGATTTGCACACACTCCAAATTGATTGGCACACTCTAATTTAGAGTGCCTTGACCATTTATACCCAGGTGAAAATGTGTGAAAGTGATGTGAGGGTATAAATGTCAAGACACTCTAAATTAGAGTGTGCTAATCAATTAAATGAGTGTGCAAATCATCAAGTATCCATGACACATCTAATAAAAATGTATGGGCGAAAGCTATAAGAGAAATTAACTTACCATTAGACAGAAGATTAGTGACTGCTTTTGGCATGGGAGTGTTTGGCAACATAGATTTCCAGTATGTTTCAGGAGTCACATTTGCTGCACGGCTCATAAACATTGCCATCTAAAAATATGAAGAACAAAAGTTAAACAAAATTAAATCAAGTAATCTCGTACTATTAGCACGTACATATACGATACAAATACAAATATGCATGCATGCTTCTTTTTTTTTTTGGGTAAAGGGGAGTAAGCATGCATGCTTCTTCATGTAGAGTGTATACTTACAGAAAGAAAGGTAAGGATATGAAGGAACCCCATAAGTCAAAACTTGAAGGAAAGATGAGAAAGGAAGTGTTTGTGATGATCCAATGAAGAAAAACATTGAGGTGTTGCTGCTTTTATAGAGGATATCAAGTGAAACTATTACACAAATATATTTTTCCTCCGTTCCAAGAAAATGTGTTCATCTCACTATTTTAATTTGTTTTAGCAAAAAGTAGTAATATCCAATGCAGACATCAGGGTTTACATAAATTTATCATTGTAATAATATCGAGTAATATTTATAACTTCTATTAATAAGTAACTTAATTGTTTTTTTTCTTTTTTTTTTTGGTCCGTGTTTTCATTTTGATATTTATTTTTTCGTTATAATAATTGTAGCCTTATTAGTTTTTAATCCTTTGCATACCATTCTATAAAGTTATGTAAAACATTTAGGTCTTATATAGTTATAATATTCGTGTACGCAAGAGTTTTACATAAAATTTTCAGTATATATTAATATCGATTAATACTCTTGCTTCAAGTTTAATAATTATTTCCCCGTTAATTTAGCCGTATTTAATTTTTAAACCCGTGTACGCACGGGTAAAACTTATAAAAAGGAATAACGTGAGCCGTTATAAAACAAGGATAGTTAAAAAAAATATTTTTCTAGATTTCCTTACTTAAAATTTAAAAAATGAATAACATGAGTCGTTCATATATATACAATTTCAGGTATTCATTTAAATATCACAATAACTTGTGTTGTCATTTAATATTTATAACTTGGTGCATATATATTAATTTAATATATAATGATAATAATATTTATAAATAACAACAACAAATAAGATTTTTTTTTATTATTATTTTTTAGTTTTATAATAAAGTTTAGAAGGTATAAAATATAAGGGTGTTTTCTGAAAATTTAAAAGTTATTACAAAATAAGGAAAATGACAAGTTATATAACTTATTTAAATTCAACAAAAACGTTTATTTATTATACATTCTTTTTAAATTTTTTCATTAACAAAATTTATATTTTTATACTTATTTGTTGACATACACTATCCTTTTTAAGTTTAACCAGCGGAAGTTCAAAATTAACCTTTAATTAACAAGCAAAAATGCTCTATTTTGCCTACGTGACAATTTGGTATTTGGTGCATGTTAGGTCACCATATTGAATACACAAGTAATGATTGTAGAAATGAGAGAGAGATATAGAGTTGGATGATTATAAGATATGAGAGAAAGATAAGCAAATGTTTCACTACATATATCAAATAACCAACAAGTTAAATGTTTACACAAATTTAGTATTTACAGGGAGAAACTACGGCATCACCCCTTTCCCTATTATTTCCATTCGTCGGCTTTTCTAAGCCATGATGGGCTTTTACATCATTAGCCCAAGACATAACATGTAATAAACTAAACATAAGCAACCTATTACATTATCTAATGACCGACACTTGATAATAGTAAAACGTAATCCCAACAGTGCATCCACATTAGTCTAACCAATTATTCTAACATTAGCTTTTCACCTTTTAAATATCACTTCATATAAGTGATGTTTACTTCCATATAACAACCATCTAAAACATTTAAAAAAACAAACTTTTTAAACATATGATTAGTTAACGATAAAATATTTTTGCATATACTATACGTTTGTAATGAACACTTGTACTTAACGATAAAAACTTATGATTAGTTAACAGGTTTGTCAAAATCCCATGTGATAATGATAAAATTAACATAGAAGAGTGAAGAATGTGTATATAGGTGGCTTTTGTTAACATGACTCTTGTGACTTGTCTTCAACAAATAGGACTTCTGTTGCATTGCGGAAGATTGTTAGGAATTACAAATAAATGTAATACTAGTCTAGAAAGTATGTTGGTTGTTTTATTATAGTTAAAATTCTAGGAACTTATTTTGTAATAAGTCATAAGTCACCAATGATTGGTCTAGTATAAAAACCAATCATTAAGTGATGTGACATAAGGCTTTGGACACAAGTTGTGTGTGTGAGAGAGAGAAAGTGTCAGTGTATAATCTGTGTGTGTTAGTGGTTGTCATTTGTCAGATTATTACGTCACTCATTTGTATCTCCTAAACCCAAGTGTGTCTTTTGGCTAAGAACTCGACTAGTACTAAACTATGTTCTTAATATGGAATGCAATCTTACGTAAAACCAACTACACATAGTATCCTACCACATACCAAGTAGATCCTCCGGATCTATTGATGTTCCACCCTTGCGAGTTCACAAATATTTGTACAAACAATTAAGGAAAAAAATAGGCAACAAAAAATCATAAAAAGTGACGAGTTAATTTCATACTCCCTCCGTCCCATAATTATAGTCCACTGTTGACTTTTGAAGTCTTTAGCTTTCAACTTTGACCTTAATTATTTCTTTATGTGTTATATATTATTTGATGCAAAAAATATTAATGGATTGATTTTTGAGTGTATTTCTCATTGGTATAATTTTTATCAAGTATTATATAACACAAATAAAAATATATAAGGTCAAAGTTTTTGGGTAAAAGGGAACTTCCACCCTGGCAAAATATATTAACCAAAAAAACCGTTTCAAGTACAGTGGAATGTGGCTGAAACGCCACATTAACCTCAAGCAACCGCTTGAACAACCCCTATATCATTTATGACATGCCATAAATGAACAACTAGCTACCAACAACTAGAACAACCATTGAAAACAAAGCGACATGCAAAACAAATAAACAAATCCAAATAAAGAGATTACTTCCTCGAACGGCCTTGAAGCTTGAAATCAAACTGCTTATTATATTCCTCAAATTGCCCAGGTAAATCAACGACCTGGGCCGCATAATCATCAGAAAAATAGCCTTCAAGCTCGTGATGTCCTCCAGCTGATGAAATGTAACTATCCATAGGATCATTTGGCTCAAACACCTCATCTTCACTTTCAGAAACAACCACTTCACCCACCTTAGAGAATGGGTTGCCCTTCCGTATACCCACCGGAACGGGTTTCCCATTATCATCCACAAGGGTACCTTTCCCTTCAATAATAAGCTGTTCAAGCTTCCCAATTTTCTCAACAATAGGAGTAGTCTGCATAGGCGACGGAGAAGTAGTTTTAGAAGAACTAGAAGTAACTTCAAGAGAATCAGTAGTGCCAATCACAGGTTCCAAAACCGAATCTTGTGCCTTAAGCACATCAAAGCTGTTCTTCAACTCAACAAAGTTGATATCCTCCACCCAATTATTATTCTTACCTTGGTCATCCCGGGAAGGAGCCGTACTACTAGTAGGATCAATCGTAGGTTCGTTACAAGAAGTAGAACCTACATTAACAGTTGGAGGACTTATATTTGATTGGTTAGACGTCGACGCTCCTCCATTCTTTGACTTAGTAACCGGCCTATAGTAATACGAAACTTTAGGCTTATGAAACCGAATCCCATCAACCTGACGATTAGTACCATGAAGCTTACCTTTACCTTTCTTCTTAAAGGGTTCAACAAAACCCTCTTCATCAACCAACACTTTATCATTCACAACCTGTTTCACTCGCTTAGGACATCCATCATTTTTGTGATAAAAAACTTTACAAGTCTCACATCTTGGCGGCTTCCACTCATATTCAATATCAATCGTTACCAATGAATGACCGGACCCATTAGGGGAGGGGATAGCAACCACAAGAGAGTCAAGTAAGGCTTCCTTTGAAGACACTTCCACAAGGGCCCTAGCATAGGAAATACGACCCCACGACTTAAGGTACATCGTACTCGTGTAGGAATCAAGCATGATAGGACGACCAATTTACGTTGTGATCAAACTAAGACCTACCTCAGAATACGCCACAACCGGAATATTATGAAGTTTAACCCAAACAGGAGCTAAAGTTATATCATCTTTAGTAAGAGTAGTGTTCGGGGTCCAAATATTTAAAAAGATAGGAACCAATCGTATCAACCATGGACCTTCTTCCAACACCCTCTCCATACCCTCTTTGGTTTCAAATTGGAAGAAGAAAAAACCATTATTAAGCATAACCCTTTGTAAACCAAACTTTGCCCAAGTATTACGAACGTAATTTTCAACTACCGGGAAAGCGAGTCTCTTACCAATGAAATAACCATACAACGTATTAGCAAATCTAGAGCGTACCTCATTGACAGCTTCCAAAGGGATGGTGACATTAGCACCAGCCACACAATTTTCGTTTCGCATCTCCGAAATCTTAACGGTCTTCTTTAGTGTTTTATCCTTAAGCATATCCGCAAAAGATGGAGGATTAGAACCTGATTGAGCCTTAGGCACACTCGAATCAGCAGTACCCGGACGAGACTTACCATCATCATGAGCCTCCTTGTGTTGTGTCGACTCATAATCAATGTTAATAGGATTCGTATCAATCATATTCACATCAGATTGATACTTTTCAGCCGACTTAGGCGCACTACTATCACCACCAAGATCATGTTCCAACGTTCCCCCGCCTTTATCCCTCTCTCTCGTAACACCCATCATGTATAAATCACAGCAACAATACCTTAAAACCACATCCAGACCAAACCCAAAAAACTCTTAAAAGAAGTTTGTTTAATCAGTATAGACCAATACCAATCCAAGAACGAATAAACACCAAACCCTAAACGAGATTAGTGTAGATTAAAGAACCAGCAGCAAACTTGCGCACACAATAAAACGAAACCCTAATTGAGAATCGTTGAATGATATAAATAAATTCAGCAAGAGCAAGAATCATCCTTATATATGTATAAATCGAACAAGACCGACTTAAGAATGAAGGATAATAAGGGACGATTAGATAATACCCTAAAGGCGGTTAAACCCTAAATAAAACGATTCAAAAGAAGGAGATCTGATGAGCCAACGATTTAGGGATGTTAGGGTTATGATCGCCAATAGAGAACCAAAAAACGATTTTATAAAAACCCTAACAAGCGATTACACCAAAAACCCAGAAAACAAAGTGAATTAAGCAACGATTATAGTCAGGTTATTGAAGAACACGTATGCTAATCAATTAAACTAACAAATCACTACAGAAAACACAAGATTTTAGTGGGATAAGGTGAAAAAACGATGAGGATAGTTAGGGAATAAAATCGCCAAAGAGAGAGGGACTTTTTATTCCGCAAGTAAATTCTGGTCTGGTCCTATAAGGTCAAAGTTGCCGAATGAAGACTTAAAAAGTCTACAATGAACTATAATTATGGGACGGAGGGAGTATGTAGCTATTCACCCCTTTATTCTTTAATCAAAGTAATACATTATGCAAATTAAATACGTTTAAGATGTCATAAACGTCATATACGTCTAGTCATATTTTGGTTGTTAATGGAGCATTTTATATTCTAAAGGATATTATATTATCAGTGGCGAAGCTAGAAAATTTTAAGTGGGGGGTTGGGATTTAAATTTTTTTTCTAACGCTATTTTTCGGGTAATATGTTCGGGTCGGTAATTCGATTCGGGTCGGGTCAAAAATTAAATAGTATTATTATATAAAAAAAAGTTTCAATCACTAAAAAACTAAACATTTGTCCAAGACAACTAAACATTAAAAAAGAGACAAACGGTTGGTAGATGGGCTTATTAATGAATTTTAGTTTGGGATTTGGTTTATTAATGGATTTTAGTTTGGGTAGATGGGCTTATGTAAAATGTAATTGATCAAAATTTTATTGCTTAATGTATACAAAAAATTTCACAATTAAAATGGGGGTCGAAACCGAATATACCGAAATTTTTCGACACGAAAACTATATACCCCTACATCGCAAAAAAAATTCGGGTGGTCGGGCGCCCCTCCCCGCCCCTACATAGCTGCACCTCTGTATATTATCCACTTTTTTGTTCGTTGATTACCGAGATTGCAAAACTCGTGAATCTGTAGTCGGACGGTCGACCTCCTTGTAGCTTGTAATCAGTCTAGGCGGGATTAGTTGGTGATTAATTGGATTGGCATTTTCGGCAAGTTTGGGTATTTTTTGCGTGTTTCGGGTATTCCAATAAGATTTTCCTTAAAAAAAACATATTGTAATAGTTATTAAAACTAGTTTACTTTGAGTTTTGAGTATTTTCAGCAAGATTTGTAATATTCTGGCAAGTTTGACCAATGTTGATAGTCTTTGACGGCTGTTGACCATGGTTGACCGATTAGTTTGACCGATTTGCATAAATCAGAAAGGTTGGTGACCCAGTAACACTTAGGGGGAGGGGGGTTTGATTAATTGACCTTGTAGGCGTTGTTTTGCAACACCATTGATTAGGGCTGTAAACGAACTGAATGTTCAGTGAACAGTTCATGAACCGTTCGGTAAAAAGTTCGTTTATGTTCGTTTATTTATTAAATGAACGAACATGAACAATATTTTACGATCGTTTAGTTAAATGAACAAACATGAACAAGGGCCACGTCCGTTTATTTATGTTCGTGAACGTCTAATTATGCGTTCGCTAACGTTCGTTTATGTTCATTTATTTATTTATGTTCGTATATCATATCTTTTAATTGTATAATTTTAAAATTAGTTTGTTTAAACAAAATAAGACTTATAAAGCAATTTTAGATGCATAATTTAATAAAGTTTAAGTTTGTTTGTTTATGTGCATTTATATTCGATCGTTTATGTCCGTTTAGTGTATTAATAAATGAACATAAACGAACATGAACAAGCTATTTTTTTAATAAACGAACATGAACAAGAAAATTCGTCCATTTAAGTGTTCGTGTTCGTTTATTTGTCCGATTAAAATTAAATGAACGAACATGAACAAGACTCCGTTCGTGTTCTTCCGGTTCGTTTACGGCCTTACCATTGATTACAAAATAATTGATCATTTTAACTATTTTGAACCAATCGGTTATAAGTCTTCAAACAAGATTTTAAAATATTTTAAACTACAATAGTTGATATTAAAAGATCTTATTATTACAGAACATATCGATTACAATATTTTAATTAATAAAAAAAGTGTTGGTAGAAACGATTAAAAACCATTGTTTGATACCTATTTGTCAATTAGCAATGATAACAAAATCGCAATATAACAACTCATAATAATAGTATAGTAATAATATTATAATAATAATTTTAATAATAAGTAGAGTAAATTGCAAAAATCGTCCCTAAATTTGGTCAAATTGCAAGTTTCTTCCCAAATGTTTGGAAAGTTCAAAGATCATTCTTGTGGGAAACTTTTGGGGCAAAAATCGTCCCGGACCTACATCAAATGATTAAATACCCTTTGTCTCTATATTACTTTTCAGTTTCTTACACAAATGGTCCCTGTGTTTCGTCAGATTTTACAGATTTAGTCCTAACTTTTTTTTAAATTTATTTATTAAACTAGTAATATTAGTATTATTTTTTATACATTTTCGTCCGTTTTGACTGTTTGTCCGTTTTTCTTATGTTTTTGTCCGTTTTTCTCACGTTTTTTTTTTTCTGTTTTCGTACGTTTTTCTTATGTTTTTTCCGTTTTCATACGTTTTTGTCTGTTTTTCTTATATTTTTGTCTGTTTTCTAACGTTTTTGTCCGTTTTTCTCACGTTTTTCTGTTTTCATAAGTTTTTGTCCGTTTTTCTTACGTTTTTTTTTCTGTTTTCATACGTTTTTTCCGTTTTTGTCCATTTTATACGTTGTTATCCATTTTTATATGTTTTCGTCTATTTTTCTTTAGTTTTGGTACGTTTTTATCCATTTTTGTCTGGTTTTCATACATTTTTTTTCATTTTCGTAAGTTTTTATTCATTTTCATAAGTTTTTATTCATTTTTATACTTATTCATCCATTTTCGCATGTTTTTGCCTATTTTTGTTAATTTTATCTGTTTTTGTCCGTTTTTATTACGTTTTTGTTCATTTTCTTACGTTTTTTTTCCCGTTAAGAAAACGAGAGTAAACACTACATCAACTTTAGCTAATGGGGTGAATCTGCCGGCAAGAAGAGTCATCTTCAGACAACCTTGGGTTGGTCGGGATTTCATAGATGGGACAAGATACAGACAGATGTCCGGTCGTGCTGGTCGTACTGGAAGTTATACAAAAGGAGAGAATGCATGTATTTTATACGAGTATTATATTATACTAGAACGTTACCCGCGCAATGCGGCGGGGGTACCTGTGACTATATTTTGCGTTATTCGGTTACAATTTTAGTTGTCTTTATGCTTTATAAGTAGAGATGGTAGATGTGGTTAAGCTAAATAATTTTAGTTTGAACAACCAACCTGCATCCTAACAAACTTTCTAACCAACTTGCTTCTTAACTAACTTCCTAACCAACCTGCTTTCTAACCAATTAATTTTTAAATCCTTCCATAATAAGCAAGTAAAAGTCTGAATTTTAAGTCTTCTAATTATAGAATAGTCCCAAATGCATTATATAGTAGTATAGATATCATATTTGCATTATATTTATTTTTTTGTCTGTTTGTGAACGTAGGTATTAGTATCAAGCCTGAAAGTGAAAAGAATTGTGGCACTCATTGGTGATAGCTGCCCACCATTGTATTCTTGTTTATCGGAAGATAAGAATGGAATGACCCATGCAATCTTAGAAGTTGTTGCTGGTGGTATGCTCAAACAACTAATGATATCCATCGATACGTTCGATGCACTCTTCTTAATTCAACACAACCATTTGAAGATGTTGTCAAATCGGCAAAAGATTCTCTAAAATGGCTGTGTCATAGGAAGTTTCTGGAGTGGAGTGAAGATACTAAATTGTATTGGTATTTATTCGGGTTATAGTTGATTTGTTCGGTATTGGTATTAGTATTGGTGTTGGTGATGGTGATGTTACAGTCTTAATTAACCCGACTATGTCTCGACATCAACAACTTATTTTGGTTTCACACGTGGTTCTGTATCTGGTTTTATATGAATATGAATATGAATCTGCTCTGTCTGCATTTGTGCGCCTGAATCTTCTCTTCGTCTACCTTTTTCGGATTTGTATGCCCACCTTTATCGTTAGTTTTAGTTTATTTCATGTTTGGCAAACTCTCAATGTTTACTGCTACAGTATTGCGAGTTTGAGAGAAGGTGTTAGTTAATAAGGCCTATTGGTCCGGCCCGTTGGTTTAGGCCTGTTTAGCATTTAGGGTTAAGATTTCAAGTGTTTTTTTTTTTTTTTTTTTTTTTTTTTTTTTTTTTTTTTTTTTTTTGTATTGTAACTTGTTGATTGAATCTGAATAAATATATTTTCAATATTCCCTCTTGGTTTCTACACCAGCAACATTATCAAATAGAGGTGTAACCATTTTAATCCATAGCCATTTTGCTAAGCCTTGTACAGTTGTACTTATGCTTACATGTTAACGTGTATCTCCCATATATGCTTAAACTACATTGGCTCATCCAGATGGAAATAAAGGACCAGGTTTTACACAAAAGGAAATGTGGCCTACTGAGATCAAGATATCCGTTGCTATTTGTTTAAATTTCAGAATCTACTAGATGTTAGTTTGACGGATAATAAATTAATATATCATGACCGGATTCGAACTCGAGACTTCGGGATTGCACACTTTACGTATGAGTTTCAATGAATTAATAATTTTTGTTTTAGTGACGAATAATTATTAAATACACGAAATATAAACTTAACGGTAATTAACGACCGTTGGACGAAACATGAAGGACTTAATTTGGAAAAGAGTGAAAGTTCGGTTCGGGTTGGGCCTTGTGAACCCATGGCCGGCCACACCCCTCTCCCCTTAGGGTTTGGGATGGCTTTTGCTCCAAGTCTCTTGAATGCTATATAATGAGACCTCCTCTCATTCATTCATTCATCCCTTGGTTCCAGAGCAACCAAATCACTTCCTTCTCTTTCTTTGTGTCTAATCGATCTTTGATTGATAGGACCAATAGTTTAATCTTTTCGTGTAAAAGCGAATCTAGCATTTCCGTTGAAACGCTATTAGTACGTGTGTGTGAGAACGAAGTGTTAGCATACTTTTGCTAACGGTGATCTTGCCTTGTGACTTGCCCTAGTCGATCCATATAAGCCCTCTCCTAGGGTTTATAAGTTCTTGTTCTTGCTAGTGAATAAGAGGTACGCTTCCATTTATATTCGGTTAATTTATTATTTGTATTTGATCTATTCCGCTGCGTACTCTTTGGTGTTTATATGTTTATAGTTTATTATTATTCATATATTCCAACAGTGGCATCAAGAGCTGTTAATACATTATAATGAATTACCGAAACACATAAAAATTGAATCGTTTGATTAATCACATGCTTGGTGTTCTTATGTTTTAATATTTTTCATAAACCATAGATTTTATTTTTTTTATTTTCGATTTTTTTTTTTTTTTTTTTTTTTTTTTTTTTTTTTTTATAAATGTCGATTTTATTTTTTTTTTATTTAAAAGAAATTAGGGTTTGATGAATTATGTGATAAAAACTTGTAGAAACCCTAGGATGCATGTAATTTATGTGTATATAAATGGATATTTGTGATATGCCGTTTGGTTGCGTTCCTTGATTGACATGATTATTTGTTATAATATGTGCAGTATGGGCATCCATGACAAACCATGCATGTGTTGTTATGGATTTATGATTGTTATGATTTCATGCTTATTTATACGATTTGGTTATAATTGATGTGATGATTTAGTAAATATTATGATTAAAGATTACTAAAATTTAATTAATTATAAAATTAGGGAAGACCCTATTAATCGTATATTAAATCAATTGTGTGTTTTAAATTGATTTTGATTTGCATGTCCATTATTGTTGTTGTTTGTTTATTGTATTTAGTACTTTTGTTTTATATGTTATTGTGACATGATAGTAACAAAGGGTAATTTCATAAATAAAATATTAAACGGACTTAATAATGGTGAAATCTTGTTTTGAGCTTATATATAAATTTTGGACTTTTGGTTGATTGATCGCGACTGTATTAAGTGGTTGTAAGGTGAAACTATTTTGACAAACTAAAAAGTGGGTATAAGGATGGCTTAGCATTAAATTGCGGCCTTAGTGAGCCTCCATTTTGGCTTACCGCTCGCCTGTGAGTCAAATTAAGTTTTACCTAACATCCATGATAACTACGAAGCACTTAAGACAAAGTTGTAAGTTTCTCAACGCCTCAATCAAAACTTTGGAGATTTAAGCTCGTAAAGAAACTAAATGAGTAAAAGTTTTTTACATGAAACATATGCTACAAGATGAATGCATGACATCTTTGTACATATATTTGATTACACACATCAAATTTACTACCCTTAAATTTAAGTTATATGCCATCCAATGAAACGGAAACACCTAAAATTGGGTCTACGTCAGGGCGTAACCTGGCTAGATTGCAATGGAAGGGCAAATTACACGATTTCATCACTAGCAGATCAACTGGTGTGGTGTAATTATGTAAGTTTGCTGTTTCTTAAGTTGGTTAACTTAATTGAGTTGATAGCGGGTTCTGATCACTCAAGGCATAAGAAGATGGGGATAAAACATGCTTACATTGCAACTGCGGTTGGCAAATATGTAAATCCCATCGATTCTAGGAATTGCAATTGAATATTGGCAATTGGGACACGTCTCGTACCTTGTTGAATACCGTCATCACTAGCAGATCAACTGATGTGATGAACCTATGTCAATTTGGATCCTAGTTTTTCATTGTAAAATTAAATGGTTATATGATTATGAACCAAGGGTATTTAATTTTCTTGAAATTTTATTATCGAAAGTACTAACTTTTGAATTTTTTCTGTAGAAATGGCTACACCCGAAAACACTAATATGAGCAACATGAGTTCTGCGTTCAAGCAAATGATTGATCGAGACAAGTTGACTGGTGAAAATTTCAATGATTGGTATCAATCCTTAAGAATCACCTTGAGGATGGCCAAAAGATATGATTATCTTGGTGAACCACTTCCTGCAAAACCTGCTGAGGATGCAACACAAGCACAGAAGGATGTGTATAATGTTGAATATGAAAAGCACAATGATGTGGCTTGTCTCATGTTAGCTGGGATGGATACTCAATTGCAGAAACAGTTTGAGCAATTTGGACCCATGGACATGATAAATGAACTCAGACGAATGTTTGAGAAACCACCTGCTGCAGAATTATATGATTTAATAGAATCTGTGCATAATTGTAAGCAAGAAGCAGGTAAATCCGTGAGTGCCCACGTATTGTCCATGAAACACTATATGGATCAATTGGAGCGACTTGGCTGCGGATATCAGGAAAGCGTATGTATTGGTCTCATCTTGCGATCCCTTAATCAGGATTTGTTTAGTGATTTTGTACGCAACTATGATATGCATTACAAGGGGAAGACAGTTAGTGAAGTTCATGCAATGCTTATTGAGTATGAGAAAGGCCTGAATAAGAAGGCACCTACACCAGCTGTAATGGCAATACAGGGTGGTAGGATCACCAAGAAGAAACCCAACAAACCGCAAAATGCGAACTTCAAGGGTAAAGGCAATGGTAATGGTAAAGGCAAACAAATTGCGACTCACGAACAGAAGCCTAAGAAGCAAAATCCTCCTCCTGCTAAGAAGAAGGAAAATTTCAATAAGGATTTGGCTACTTGTCACTACTGCAACACTCCTGGTCATTGGAAGCGGAGCTGTCCATTGTTACTAGAGGAGTTGCGCCTCAACAAAGGTAAAATGCCTGGTAACGTCGCAAGCACTTCAGGTATGTTTATGATTGAGTTATTTTCTTTTCCTCGTAAGAATAATTCCTGGATCTATGATACAGGATGTGGTACTCACATCTGTAATACGTCGCAGGGACTTAGAGGGGCAAGGAAGATGGCCTATGGAGAAAGATACTTGTACGTAGGAAATGGTGTACGTGCAACAGTTGAAGCCATAGGGACTTTTGATTTAGTTTTACCTTTGGGAATGATACTAGTATTGAATAATTGTCATTTTGCACCCTCTATTGTTAGGGGTGTCATTTCAGTTTCCTTGTTATTGGATAATGGTTTTGTTCACACATTTATTAATAATGAAATTTCTGTTTCTTTAAATAATATTTTTTACTTTAATGCAATTCCAATAAATGGCGTGTTTGAAATTGATATGGAAGATTCCATGTCCAAGAGAAATAATTCTGTGTATAGCATTAGCAATAAGAGAATCAAGTCTAACTTGGATTAGTCTTATCTTTGGCACTGTCGTCTTGCTCATATAGGCAAGGATCGCATGGAAAAGCTGCAACATGATGGGCTTTTGCATAAGATCAATGATGATTCATTTGATAAATGCGAATCCTGCATATCTGGGAAGATGACAAGGAAACCTTTTTCACCTTAAGTGGAAAGGGCCACAGATCTACTTGGATTAATACACACTGATGTGTGTAGTCCACTTAGACATGTGTCAAGACGTGGTGCTACCTACTTCATAACCTTCACGGATGATTATAGTCGTTATGGTTATGTTTATTTACTTAAACATAAACATGAGGTCTTTAATACCTTCAAGGCTTTTAAAAGTGAAGTAGAATTACAACTCGGTAAGAAGATTAAGGCACTTCGATCCGATAGAGGCGGTGAATATTTAAGCCAAGAGTTTAAAGATTATCTAAATGAGTGTGGCATAGTCCAGCATCTCACGGCTCCTTATACTCCACAGCAAAATGGTGTATCTGAAAGGAGAAATCGTACTTTGCTAGACATGGTACGATCAATGTTTAATCTTACATCTCTACCCTTATCCTTTTGGGATTATGCCCTTGAAACTGCTATTCGCATATTGAATATGGTTCCAACAAAGAAGGTTGATAAGACTCCATATGAATAATGGACAGGAAAAGCTCCCAACTTTTCTTACTTAAAGGTCTGGGGTTGTGACGCGTTTGTTAAACGTGATTCACCAGATAAACTCCAACAGAGATCTGTTAAGTGTATCTTCGTAGGATACCCAAAGGAAATGATGGGTTACTACTTTTACTTTCCACCAGAGAATAAAGTCATTGTGGCTAGGTATGGAGATTTCTTTGAAAAGAATCTCATATCTCAAGAATTCAGTGGGAGAGTTTATGATCTAGAGGATGAAGATACATCACCTTCTGAAAACACTAGCACACTTCCTGTGGAACCTGAAAGTTTAGGTCCTCCACCTGAAGTTGAAGTGGTACCCATTCGCAGATCTTCAAGAACTGTGAAAGCACCCGAACGTCTATGTCTTAACGTAGTATGTGAGGAAACGATAACAGGGGATCTTAATGAACCTACTAGTTATAAGGCTGCCATAAATGGTCCTGAAAAGGAGAAATGGCAGAGTGCTATGAATGGGGAAATGCAGTCCATGAAAGACAATGAAGTCTGGGAAGAAGTAGACTTACCTCCAAATGCTAAGGTAGTTGGAAGTAAATGGCTCTACAAAATGAAAACAGACATGGATGGCATTGTACACATCTATAAGGCTCGTTTGGTAGCTAAAGGCTATACTCAAACATTTGGTGTTGACTACGAGGAGACCTTTTCTCCTGTAGCTGACATTAGAGCTATTAGGATTCTCTTAGCCATAGCTACCTACTATGACTATGAGATATGGCAAATGGATGTCAAAATCGCCTTCTTGAATGGTCGCCTAGATGAAGACATCTATATGGCGCAGCCTGAGGGGTTTGTGAATCCAGAATTTCCAAACCGTGTATGCAAACTTAAAAGATCCATTTATGGATTAAAGCAAGCATCACGTCAATGGAATAAGAGATTTGACGCAGAAATCAAAAGTTTTGGATTTAGTCAAAATCTTGATGAGCCATGTGTATACCAGAAAGCTAGTGGGAGTAATGTTACCTTCCTTATCCTATATGTCGATGACATATTAATATTAGGAAATCATATACCAAGTTTAAACGAAGTTAAAGCTTATCTTGGTAGATGTTTTTCTATGAAGGATTTAGGAGAAGCAACATTCATCCTTGGAATCAAGATCTACAGAGATAGATCAAAGCGGTTGATTGGATTAAGTCAAAGTACTTACATTGATAAAGTATTGAAGAGATTTAATATGCAAAATTTCAAGAAAGGATATTTGCCAATGCAAGTAGAACATGGCTTAAGTAGCAAACTGTGTGCTTCAACACCTAAAGAGGTTGCACTCATGAAGAAAGTTCCATATGCTTCATCAGTAGGATCTATCATGTATGCAGTTAGATGCACAAGACCTGATGTGGCGTTTGCACAAAATATGACCAGTCGTTATCAACAGAATCCAGGTGGAAAGCACTGGCACGCTGTTAAAAGCATTCTTAAGTATTTGAGGAATACTAAAGATATGTTTCTAGTGAATGGGGGAAATCCAGAAGCAGAACTTGATGTTACAGGTTACTGTGATGCGTCCTTTGAAACTGATAAAGATGATACGAAGTGTCAGACGGGTTATGTCTTTGTTATTAATGGAGGAGCAGTTGACTGGAAGAGCAAGAAACAGACAACTATTGCGATGTCTGTTACAGAAGCTGAGTATATTGCTGCATCGGAAGCTGCAATGGAAGCTGTTTGGATTAGGAAATTCATTTCGGGGCTTGGTATTATGCCGTCAATTGAATTACCTATTAATATGTATTGTGACAACTCTGCCGCAGTTACATTCGCCAATGAACCTGGAGTTATGAAGGGCGCCAGACATTTTCCTAGAAGATATCACTATGTTCGAGAACAAGTCGGTATAGGTGAAATCAATTTACTCAAAATTCACACAGATAACAATCTAGATGATCCATTTACGAAGGCTTTATCTAAGGAAAAGCTTACTCATCATGCTAATGGCATTGGACTTCGTTTAGCTAGTAGTTTCATGTAAATCTGTGGTTAATATTTGGATAAAGGATATTGTAAGCAATAATTATTCGAATGAAATGAAGTATTGTGTTATGATTATTTCTATTCATAAATATTGTATCCTATATTTGCATGTTTAATCCATGAATAACTTTAAGTTATTCTAAATAGTCCGTTGTCAATTAATGATATGGGAGTATCATTGAACTAAGACAAATCTGAGTTTTGGTATAATATATTAAATATATTGATGCGTAGACATGCCAATTTCACATGATATTCAATACTGGATAAATTGGATATAGGACAAAATCCCAATTACATGATTGTACTTATGGATGTTGTCATTAGAGTAAATCATGAATATTTATCCTCAGACTTGAGATACCAGGTAACAACTGTGGATGTAGCTCATTTTTTGTGAGATAATCTAACGCTATCCGTAACTGGTAGTTATAAGGATTATTTTCAGAGGTGATGCGAAGTTCATAGCTTACGCTTGTAGTCAATACGGGATTTGGTTCCTTCAAATTTGTTTTGAAGTTTAATACTGTTTGGCCACTCGTAGGATTAACAAGATGTTTGCATGGCCATGCCCAAGGTCTATCTGGAATACGTTCAGAAGAATTGGTAATCTTGGTTAATCATAAATAACGAGAAACATTAGTTAATTATGGAATGACTTCGATCCATATCCATATTAACATAGTATTAGAATCAAAAGGATAAGTATGATGATGAATCATCAAAGGTGGTTTTTTCCAGGAAAACCATACTCGTGATCGTTCTGGGGACATTGGCGTGTTATGCTAGACTAACCATTGTCATTGTTACATTAATCTATATCCGAGTGGGAGCTGTTAGTTTGACGGATAATAAATTAATATATCATGACCGGATTCGAACTCGAGACTTCGGGATTGCACACTTTACGTATGAGTTTCAATGAATTAATAATTATTGTTTTAGTGACGAATAATTATTAAATACACGAAATATAAACTTAACGGTAACTAACGACCGTTGGACGAAACATGAAGGACTTAATTTGGAAAAGAGTGAAAGTTCGGTTCGGGTTGGGCCTTGTGAACCCATGGCTGGCCACACCCCTCTCCCCTTACGGTTTGGGATGACTTTTGCTCCAAGTCTCTTGAATGCTATATAATGAGACCTCCTCTCATTCATTCATTCATTCATCCCTTGGTTCCAGAGCAACCAAATCACTTCCTTCTCTTTCTTTGTGTCTAATCGATCTTTGATTGATAGGACCAATAGTTTAATCTTTTCGTGTAAAAGCGAATCTAGCATTTCCGTTGAAACGCTATTAGTACGTGTGTGTGAGAACGAAGTGTTAGCATACTTTTGCTAACGGTGATCTTGCCTTGTGACTTGCCCTAGTCGATCCATATAAGCCCTCTCCTAGGGTTTATAAGTTCTTGTTCTTGCTAGTGAATAAGAGGTACACTTCCATTTATATTCGGTTAATTTATTATTTGTATTTGATCGATTCCGCTGCGTACTTTTTGGTGTTTATATGTTTATAGTTTATTATTATTCATATATTCCAACACCAGATACAAATTTCGGAACGAAAACCAGCTGATTAGCACAGTACATGACATAACTCTTATATATGTATCCAACTTATCCGTAAGTAAGTCAAAACTATCACCCAAATGCGTGATTGGAAGTATCACCATCTAGTTAAAGACATCAAGAATTAATAATCCAGCAAGCATTTAGAGCTCAGTTCTTTAGGGGGGTGGCAACCTTTCGGCAAAACCACATCGGCAAAGCTTGCCGATCGGCAAGGCCCATTGCCAGTGGCTCGGCGAGTACCGATCGGCACCTCAAGCGGTATATCTCACCGATTCGGTGGGGAGAAAATCAAGGAAAAATGTTACCGTTTGGGAGTTAATGTTTGGAGCGTACATGCATGGTTGTTGAAGAAAAGTTGCCGGAAGAGCAAGAAGCTCTGAAGCGCCAGAAGCTCAGAACCCAAAAGTTGCCGGAAAGGAGAAGATGATGATATGGCAGAACCCAGAAGCTCAGAACCCAGAAAAATGAGGGTGGAAGATGATGATTTGGCAGCGGAGCTTCGTCTCCGGTGGCGGCTGCGGTGGAGGTTCTGCGTACAAGGGAAGATGGTGGTGGAAAATGATGCTTTGGAAAGTATATACAATGGAATATGTACAAGGGAATACGTACAAGGGTATATATGCATGCAAGATCCATACTAGTTTTTTTTTTTTTTTTTTTTTTTATTAATACACATTTAATGCTTGATTAGGAAAAAAATTAGGCAAGATTGCCACTAAAAAAGAGTGTTTAGGTAAGATTAGGCAAAATATTAGTTGGACAACTATGATTGGTTGTTTTCTTTAAAAGAGGAGGCAATGTGTGGCAAGGTTGCCACCCCCTTAGCATTATCTGGTCATGATGATGACACTGATCAGCTTTAAAAACAACAGTTTCTGGTTGAGTAAATTAAATCATGTTAAAGCGTTATCAGGTCATAAAGATCTGACACGAATAAAAATGTGTTTAATATGTTGCCTATAACTTTTTTAATGACAAGGATAAGAAAAAAATTTCTATTAAAGAGTTAGGAAGCTGATTACGTTGATAGTACTAATTAAGCCTATATGGGATACATCTACAAAAACATCCTTGTTCTATTCCAGATTTCAGGGCCAGTTTGGTACACGGTATTTAAGGGTTTGGATTCATAGATTCTACAAAAAAAATTGTTTGGTGCAATTTCATACCTGTGACACACCTTTGAAAGCGACATTTGACTCCCATTTTCCAATCCACACCATTTTGGTGGCTTTTTGTTGGGTTTCACAAATGGACCAATAAAAAAAAAGAAATTACATGGTCTTATTTTTTTAGCCACAAACTATTTACTCTTTTTCTTATTTATTATTTTTTTATTTAAAAATATATATATATAATAAATTTATCCATTATTTATTTTTTCTCTTTCCTCATTTAATTCAAACCTATACTTAAATTCAATTTCTTTCAAACCTTTCCCAAATCTAAATCTAATTTCAATCCCACTTACAAACCAAACGGGCCCAGTATCTTCAGTTTTCTGTATAAATAGCTAATCCTATTAATTCTTGAGTACTTTCATTCTTTTGATTTAACACTTGTGTCACAAGCTAGTGAGCGTTAGAACTAGAATATAACAAAGTAATGATATTGATCGTTGTCCAGGAGGCTTCTCTCTTCCTTGTGCTATAGGTTTTATGCATTACAAGTTACCATTAATTCACAAGATATATATTTTAAAGCATCTAATACCAACTGAATATAGAAATAATTTGCGTTAGAATATAAACTATATAATAATATTGTACATTGACAGCATCTCTGGCTGATGCACTACATTACAATTAGCCCCTTAATACAAATTACACAACTTGGGCATTATTCATTTCTAATTCATAAGAGCACAAATCACACCAAATGGGCATTATTATATGTCTTTTAATAAGGTACCCAAACCATATGATCTTCAGGTAGGAAATGACAAATATTCGGACTAGTCCCTGGTTTCACTTTCAAAACCTTAAATATATCTTTAGGGTATAACTTTGAGGCATTGTTGTGACAGACTGCAACCGCTCTAGCTTTCGTACCATCTCCGCCCACCAAAGATACTGAATATACTCTCGTGGAGGCGGCTTTGTGGCAATAGAAAACTGGATAAGGGTATTTTTGTTTGTGGCAAACTAAATAATTATCTGTGGCCACCTTCTTCGATCCTTCGATGGTGTACTTATGTAACATAGTAAGTTTATCAGATTTTACATCTGTTGAAATAACCTTAACTTTTTTACCCAACTTAGATATGATGAAATCACTACAAGATAAATGACATATAGTGACTGATAAAAAGAGTCAGAAAAAGCATAAAATCAGTCACTATAGGCATTTTGGTCTTCTCCCACTGAAAGAAAAAGTGACACTAGAGGAGCCATCACTAAAAGTCTTTTTTGACGCTTAATATCAGTCACAAAAGGTCTTTTAGATTTTATGTCTGATTGTTATGTGTCAATATAGGTTCTCAAAGAAAAACTTGAAACAATTTATTAGTGACTGAATTATTCAGTCACTAAAAGACTTGAACAATTTTTTCATTTTTACTGCATTTTTCCATTTTTTTCATTTCTACTGTATGTTTACAAACTATATAAAACAAAGAAATTCACATATATGAAACCACAGAGTAACTTTATTACCAAAAACAAGTCGAAACAACTCAAATTCACCCATTTCCAAAATATGTATGCCTACAGATGAATCAAATGGTTCCCACATGTTAAACTAAGCACAAAGAGCCCCCCAAAAGATATCCAGTTGCAGCTTCTTCATTGTCATAAAAAAACTTCAGAGCTTGGACAACCGCCTCTACTAAATCCTAGCTCAATCAGCTTCCCGACTTTGGCTTCGAATTTCGGTCCCTAAAGACACACCAAATACAGATTTCAGTTCATATGCACTTAAATGATGTTTCCAGCTTCTAAGTCATACATAAAAGAAATTAAATAAAACTCACTTGTGTTGGACCACCACGGGCTGGCCTGCAGAATGACCAAAACACAAGTGTTAGTTACGGCTACTAAAAAGATGAGAAAAGGTTTATCCTTCTAAAAGAAACTACTTATCTTCCTAATGCCAAATGTCAATCATCTATATATCTATATTTAACAGGTACACTTAAAAATGGAAGAAAAAAGATATTTTGATTATTACAAATAGCCGAAAAAACATGTTTTATGATATGAGTACATGACAGTTTCTTCATACCTGAGGAGCACGACTGGGAGAATAACCACCTTGGTCACTTGCATAACGATCAGCTGGATCGACACCAGTATCATCTATGAAGTTATCATCATGTGCTAACCTTGGGCCGTCTTTGTCATCCTGCAAACCAATCAAGCAACGCTCCATCAAGAAACATACAATATAGTCCATACAACAAATTGCTCCCTCTTTAGGGGGTGGGTGGTTCCTAGCAACAGCAAATACATTCAAACAAAAAGTCTGCAACTTGGTAATAACTTAACCGAGACTACAACAACAGCCTAATCTTATGAACCATAACACCTAGAACCTAGCTAAACAATCATTAAAAACTTAACCATGTTGTGTACGTTCAGACAGTCGGCACATTCACTTAACCCTTGTTAGATTAGTTATAAACATCTACTCTACAAAACCAATTGCTGCAACATTGCAATCTACATAAAGTCAACTCATACACATATCAAATAAGCAACTAAATTATACCTCCGAATCGCCACCAGCAACCGTTTCCCACATCTCCTTAACTTCAGCATCCTCACCAGACCTTCGTTTCCCATTCCCCTTACTTTTCAACCCGCTCTTATCACTCCTCCCATCCCTATACCTCTCCCTCTCCCTCTCCCCACCCCTATCCGTAAACTTCCCCGAACTAAACTACTTCTTCGCACTCCCCCCACTCGCACTCCCACCTTTCTTCCTCTTCCCACCACCACCACTCCCATCCGAATCATCCCTAACAAACCCATCCACGTCATCCTCCACCTCATCAACAAAATCAGGCAAGCTCTCCTCCACAGTACTCTTCTTAATCAAGCATTTTCGCGGCTTCGACTTTGAATCAAAGTTCTGCGGCTGTTCATGAAAATCAAATTTCGCAACTTTACCTCAAAATTTATATATATAAAAATTATAAAATAAAAAAAAAATACATCTTTATAAGATACCTTGGATCTGGAAGCCAATTCAAACTATATACGATCTTCTGAGTAGGTATATCCCACAGAGGGCGAAATGGATCACTGCCATTAAAAGGTTAAAAGAGATTAGTTGCTGTTACAGAATATACAAAATTCAGGTGTGACGTGCATACTATGAGTATACAACGTCGTATAAGATAAATAATATCCAAATAGCTCCTTAATTTCAGGGATTGAAAATATAAGTCTTTCTCATTAGCTATATAAACGAAATGGATTTGAAGATTAATTTCATACTTACCGTAAGTCCCAAAACTTTAAACCTTTATGACCAGAAGTAACTATTATGTTTGCACTCTCAGGATCACTGCTGATAATAACAAGGTTTATAAGCAATTCAATTCAACTTCGAATAACTTCACCTACACAGCTTTTAACACTAACGATTAATGCAGCTGACCTGGCTAGTGGGGCCCACTTAAGTGCCCTTACAGGAACACTATCTGCACTGAAGCAAATCAAAGGTCTAGTATCTGCAAAAGAAAAAGAAAAATAAAATAAAAAAATGAAATCAACAATTAGAAAACAGAATACTTATTATAAATAAAGCATTAACCACAAAGTAATGTTTTGTAAATAATATTAGTAAGTATAGCATAACGAAGTACCTTTAGATGGACCATTAGAAGAGAACTTCCACAGGGCAACCTGAACATATATAGATGTCTTAGTTTCATAAAGTCAATAAATCGACGCATTAGGCCATAAAGTATAAAGTGCAAATAGAAGATATGAAATTAAAATTAACTAAAAAAAACAAGCACCAAAAAAGCATAGGCTGAATTCTATATTTACCATTCCATCGTGACAACCAGCCAGAATGAGATCATGAGGAGCTGACGTTGACCACTCCAATGTTATGGGAATGCTGTTTTAAGAGAACAAAATATTCACAAAGATCAACTTAGAATCAGTGTCGACAGTTTAAGGGCTATGTTTAAGAGCTTAAGACAGGTATTAGATGTTATACCTTTAATGATAACCACCTCAACCACATTGTTGATAACCAGCTTAAGGTAGTTAGATGTATTGTAGTTTAAGGATGTTTTCAGTTCTTAAACATAGTCCTTAGACCCTAACGCCTATGTTTATCATATAACCCATAAAAGTATAATCTATATGTCATCCACAAAGTTGACTACAGATGTTATGAACTCACATACACAATCACACATTTGCACCAAAATATTTATTACCATTCTATTGGTTTAACCAACTTTTTTCCTTAAACCTTTTTTGGTCATTTATTCGCAATTGTTTTGTATCTAAACAAAAAAGGTTTAGGGATCAAATACACCACAAAAAAAGAGGCATTCAATAGATTAATAAAGAAAGTTGGTTAGTTAAATACTTAATCTAACATAAAAAAGGTTAAGGGAACAGACAATTGCGACAAGTTTAGAGGTCAAACAGCCAAAATGGAGAAACTTAATGTTTTTACCATTATTAACTCCATAAGAAACGGATTATGGATATTATATAAGTATTAGATATTATTTTGGATTAGGCCACTCTAACTATGCGCTATAACTGAAATCCATAACATAGGCATTATCATGTAAAGGCAGTGCTATAACCAAATAAAGTATTCTAGTATTCAAAATTTAACGAGAAGCAAAACAAAGAAAATACAATGATGATCATAGTTAAACAAACTTTTTTTGAAACCAAATCAAGGACAGAGCAAATAACACAAAAACATGGAAAAAACGAATGGTAAATGATACGATGAGACATACCTATCTTCACCGGTGAATGCACCACCCTTCTTAACCCAGCAATGACTTGGATTTCAGACCTCAATTCACTTTTGACAGTGGTAAGAAACAAAAAAGGAAGGCTCACCACTAACTCTGCACATACAACAGATTGTTAAGACTCGAACAATCAATAATGTAAATAAACAAGACTACGCGTTATAAAAAGCCATGATCTCTAACTCGACACAATAAAAAATGAATATGAAAGCAGATATTTTTTACAAGTTACTAAAGTAATCGCACCAGCACATTTAACAATATATAGTTTCACAAAATATTGACCAGTTTTATTTCTTTGATGTTGAACACAATAGCAAAAATACTTACCAACGACATCGGTGGATGGAATGTCACCAGCATTAAGTGTTGCGACAATCTTCTTCACATCATCAACAATTCCGTTCTGTCAATCAGTAACCATACAATACCAATCAGGTTCCGAATACTATTAAAACACATGACATATCTTACCATAACAAATTACAAACTGACACTAACAGTACATTCAAGGCATCATCCATATAGCTACTAGCCTACTAATCTAACATATATATATATATATATATATATATATATATATATATATATATATATATATATATATAAACAAGTTCATTGCTAATTACGACAGTAGATAACAAACCAACAAATTTGTACTAATAGTTCAGTGTATATCAACGATACGATCAATACAAATTTATAACATATTCAAATTCATATCCATGTGCTAATACCTCCAAACCCCTATTTAATTCCACATTTCAATGTAACATAAAAGGCTTAACGCTTATTGCCAAACGCTCTTACAATTTTATACGCCAAACGCTAAATGCTACTTCAAGTAGCTTTTCATAAAAAACGAAACGCTAAATGCTCATTGCCAAACTATCTTTCAACTTTAAACACCAAACGCTAAATGCTTAATGCTCCTAAACGCCCTTAAAAGCTCCTTGCCAAACATAAACCTAACTCTAGCAACAAATAACAATCAGGTATAATAATTCCTCAATTTCATAACCTAGACACATACATCGATCAATTATCAAACAAAAACAGAAAAACTATACAAATTAATCATCAACATACCGTGAATCAGAGATTAAACTAACAAATTCAGCTCGAAATAAGCTCGAATTAAGCGAATATTGGATCGGTGTGAATGAAACCCTAATTAACTTATGTATATCAAAATTAGAGAAATAATACCTTCGGAGACGGTGATATGACCGGAGAAGATGACCTGAGACGGTGAGATAACCGGAGAAGATGACAGGTAACGGTGATGGTGGTCGGAGGTGAAGGTGTCGATAGCCGGAGTTGACGCCGGAGAGAGAGCGAGAGGGAGATAAGACTTGTGGATATAATGTGAAATACCTTTTTGTTAGTATATACGGAGTAATATACTATCTATTTAGATATTGACCGTGTCTTTGACTTTTTTAATTAGCCGGGACAAACTATACTACACGGGTTTTATTGACTTTTTTAATCATCAGTCACAAAAAGTTTCAGACACTAAATGTCATTTATTTTGTAGTGAATCCACCATTGCCTCTAAAGAAGTAGCACAATACTTTTTCTCGCCTTTCTCCGCTCTCTCCTCACATTGGCTGATCGTTTTCATCATTGATTCAGATTCTATACTGTCAGGTTTGATGGAAAAACGAGTATACAGTTGGGGAAGGTTCTTTGATGAAAAGGGTATCGTCTCAGCTACTGTACGGGGTAAGAAATTGGATGATGGAGTGATGGTTTTGGGGAATTGTAAGTTCATCTCGTGGCCTTGATGCATGTCTTTTTCAAGGAAGACAAGTGCTGCGTTTAGACAGTATTTACAACTGGAGAGAGATGGATCAACGTTAACACTGGAGCCAGGTTTATCAAGCCCAAAACTGTAGCGAGGTGGACCAACGCCAACAACACTTGAGCCAGATTCACGAACATGGAAACGCGTGCCCTTATCTTCTGTTTATCCAGGAAGATATATATAAGACAAGAAATTTATATATATGACTATGAGTATACTAAATTCTTAGATTACTGATGGTAGTACTTTCACAAAGTTGTATTTGTCAACCAAATGTATATATATATATATATATATATATGTTACATTAATGTTTATTTTGGAACAACCAGGTTTAAACGCATAAAAAACAAATATTCTATCACAACAAACCTAATTAGAAGGATAGTTACCAGAAAAGAATATTTCAATATTGATGACACATCGAATAAAAATGAATTGGCGAAAGCTATAAGAGATCGAAACTAACCATTGTACAGAAGATTAGTGATTGCTTTTGGCATAGGAGTGTTTGGCAACATAGATTTCCAGTAGGTTTCAGGAGCCTCATTTGCAGCATGGCTTACGTACACTGCCATCTAAAAGTAAGAATAACACAATTTTAATTAAACGAAATCAAGTAATCTACACACTACAGGTACTATTAGCACGTGCATATACGATATAAACATAAATATGCATGCATGCATGCCGCTACATGTAAAGTATATCTGTATATACTTACAGAAAGAAAGGTGAGAATACGAAGGAATCCCATTATTTAAAACTCGAAGGAAAAGTGATAATGAAAGTGTTTTGTGATGAATGAAGAAAAACGTTGTGCTTTTATAGAGGATATAAAGTGAAACTAACACACAAAATATATATATTCTCTCCTTTTCAAATTAAAATAAAAGTTTCATCTTATTATTTTAATTTGATATAACAACCTTACGTCTAAAACTCGTACTACGTACTCGTAACATTCTAGCTTGCCAATTGTTGATACAAAACCTGGGCACTCTTCGAAGCTTAGTGTAAGCTAAACTTTGATAGAATGGATTCTTGGATTGAATTGATCTTGCACCGTAACTGCAAAGAAAAAGGAACACCGTTAGCCTTACCGTGGAAGAGGGACTTCCGCGGTCAACCTCCGGTGTGAGAGTAAGTGTAAGGTTTTAGAGAGATAATGTATTAGTTAATGAGAAGAGTGAGATGTATGTGTTACCCTTTGGGGCGGTGAGCCCTTCTCTATATATACCATAGCACCTATTGTCGGTTTTCTAGGACTTGTACCTTGATAGTGACACTTTTAGGCGGCAATCCTTTTTGGACCACTCCCGCCCTTGTCCTGGTCTCATGAGTGGCGGTTCCTTCGGAATGGGAGTGTCGTCTTTCCTATTTGGGATCTGTTTTGGTCAGCTATATGGTAGCTGATAATATTCCTTACCCTTAATGGAATTGACGCGTTATCTGGTCTATTGTCTTGGGCCGCGGCGCTTTTATGATGGGCATGGATTGCCGGGGCTTTCTTGAGTTCCGGAGTTTATTGGAGATACCTCCGGCCCGCCGTGGTGGGTCCGGGTGTGCTATACGTGATCAAGTCCCCCCCAGTCTAGTATGCTTGCTTGCTTTGATATGCGAGTGTGCTAGACTTTCGTTCCGCGGTATAACGTGCCGCGTATTGCTGACTGTATTTTCCACTTCTTTTGTGAGTCACTTGACAGCCTGTCATTGGTATTCGCGAAGCGATTTTTACCCACTAAACCTTTGACTGATGTGACTTAATGCTATCTGACCGTTCGTTTTCTGTGACCATCGTGACCGTTCATTCTCTGTGATCCTTGTCCGTTCGATCAGTGATTTGAACACGTGTCATGCGTTGGTGTCCATGGGCCTTGGTTATAAATACCAAACTATCTTCTTCTGCATTTCTTTTTTTCACACACACTACATATTTTTACCACTCTCTACAAGAAAGCTTCCAATCTTAGACTTCTTCTCGCCCTAGAATACCAGGTTAGGTTTCTTCTTCTTTCCGTGATAGAATAACTTCTTCCCTCTTGTTTGTATTGTGTTTCTTTCTTTGCCATGACTTCCGATCATATAGATACTACCTATTCTAAGCTATCCCAGGACACTGTGGATGCTTTTTGTAATAAATATAACATCCCTGCGTACCTGTTGCCGGAGGCCCCTGGTCCCCTTGTTAGTATTAGGAATGCGCCGGAGGGTAAGATAGGTGTGTATACCAGGTTTTTTGAGTTAGGAAACTTTAGGATCCCCCTATCAGCTTTCTTGTTATCTGTTCTCGAGTACTTCCAAATACACTTGTCCTAGTTGTCTGTATTAGCAGCCTGTAGAATCAGTCACTTTGAAATCTTGTGCCGTGCCCATGGTGGGGTTCCCACTATCCCCTTGTTTAGGAAGTTTTATTACTCCGGGGTGAATAGTGGGTGGATGACCGTAGAAAAGAGAAAAGGTCCCAAGTCATTGGTTGTCCCTGTCTGTTACACAGCGGTTCTTGATTCTGTCAAACATTGGAAAGACAATTTTTTCTTTGTTAAGAAGACCATTTTTCCTATCTCCGTGCCATGGTGTGACAAAGTTTCTATAGACCGTGATCCCTCTCCCTCTGACGCGGATGTTGATCTCGCGCTGCTGGAGATCCTCAACACCAAGAGGGCTCTCTTTAGAAAATTCACTGATGTCTTCTTGAACGCCATAGGGTTGAGTCGCACGTGGGATGATGATACTAGCCGACCCACGTTCTTGTGGCCGGATGAGTCGGGTGGGTCACTGGGTGTTTTCCCCTTATTTACCTCTTTTCTTTGTTCGTCTATATATGTCCGCGTCTTACGTTGTTTACATGTTGCCTTTGCAGAGATGGATTTGTTCGCGTTTATTAACCAGCCGGACCCGTTCAAGGTGAAGACGGGGGAGAGGACTCTAGAGAAGGATGAGCCGACCTTAAGGGTTGAGATGGCCGGTAGGGTGATTGAGCCTACAGAAAATGTGGTATCCCTGGTGCAGCGTACTATTGTTCAGGAGGTGGAGGCTGCCAAGGAAAAGAAACAAGCCGGGAAGAAAAAAGTGACTCTGAATCTTCCTCCAAAGCCCAAGAGGAGAAAGATTGTTCCCCTCTCCGAGAAACTGGTCGGGGATGATTTAGGTACTTCTGGCTATTCTTGCCGTGTTCTTTGTCATTTTTTGCACCATTTATTATTATTCTTGATGTTTATGATGATTTTTTTTAAGGTGCTGCGGC
Organism: Artemisia argyi; assembly: GCA_030686995.1. Taxonomy (NCBI): domain Eukaryota; kingdom Viridiplantae; phylum Streptophyta; class Magnoliopsida; order Asterales; family Asteraceae; genus Artemisia; species Artemisia argyi. The sequence goes on from CM060693.1 coordinate 94,654,436, forward strand.
TGAGGAGAATGTTTCTGCACCGCAGGAGCTTCAGGATGAGTCTGCTGATGGGTTAGAGCGTGCTGGTCCGCACACTGATGCCAACATCATGAAGAATGCTACTATGATATCTTCTGATTCATCCATTCCTGCTCACCAAACCTCAGAGAGTAAAGCTGATGAGAGTTCGGCTCCCAAGGCTGCTGAGTCCAGCCACCGCGGCTCCCCTAGTGGGTTTTTGGAAGGGTCTGGTCCAAATGCTACTTCCGCTGAGCCTAATAATGATGACGCTGGGGTCAACAGTCCTGTGGATTCCGGAGAGTTCTATCAGTCACTTTCCGTGGACACCACCATGGCCTCATCAACTTATGTTCCAAACTGGCTAGCTACCAATGGCTTTAAGATGGATGATCCCTGGATCTGCCGCAGCTTAGTGGATAACCTTGCTACTCTCGGGTTCGTGTCTATTCTTCGCAACATGGATGCCAGGGATCTTTTGGATCGTTATAATTTGTTGGTTGCCCAGAAAGTTGGCTTAGATTCAAAGGTGAGGTTGAGGCTTGAGTATGAGCTCCAGGAAAATCACAAGTTGGGGAGGAAGCTGGATAGGAGAGATAAGCAACTTTCTGCTCTCCAGGCTCGTGTTGAGGGGTTTGAGGGTGAGTCTTCTCAACTTGGTGAACTTCAAGGGAAAGTTTCTGCATTGGAGTCTGCCAATGAGGCTAAGGAAAGAGAGATTGTAGAATTGCGTGCGAAGAACGCTAGGTTAGCTGAGAGGGCTGCGGGTCATGAGAAGTTGTCAGAGTTGGAGTTAAAGAATCAAGAGTTGGAATCCCGCAACAAAGAGTTAGTGGAGAAGGTTGCCGGGATAGAGATAGTTTGTGAGACCTTGGAAAACCATGTCAAAGGTGAGGAGTGTCTGAACAAGATGTTTGAAGAAAGGGAGGAGGTTTTTCGCAGCAGTTTTAAGGAGCAGATATCTGAGTTGGATCGCCGGTTGGTGGCTCTTAATGAAGAGTTTGATACAGACCTTTTTCCGCGGTATTTGATGGCAGTTGAGGGTAAGCGGTGGGTTATTGCTTATGGGTTCCGTCGGGTTGTATCCAAGTTCAAGGAATGTGCAGAATTGAAAGCCCGGCTTGGGGGGTGCATATCCGCGGCCATTTCTGAAGGACTTCGACAAGGCTTGGAGGCGGGGATCGTTCATGGCTCTAAAGGTGTTACTCTTGAGCAAGTGGATGCTTATGATTCCGGGGCAAAGCAGCGTTACATAGATGCCGTTACCAGGTTATCTGAGGTTCCCTTCCCCCTATTGGATTCCTTAGAAGCTTGCAGAGACTCCCCTTTGGAATTTTTAATGTCACAACTTGTTCTTGAGGAAGAGAGGCCGGCTGGTTCTTCGGAGTTTGTTTTCAACCCACCTGTAGCCGAGGATCGTATTTTGCCGGGGTCTGTGCTTAGCAAGTTGACTTCTCGGCCTCGTGCCATTGCTGCTTACAGGGATGCTAAGAGCAAGAAGTACGGATTAGAATTTGATCAGAGTGTCTCCTCTACTCCGATTGTTGCACCTGCTGCTCCAACTCCGTCTGCGCCCAATACTGGGCCGCGTGGGGATGATGAGGAGCAAGAGAATGACATGTTTGACACCTCCATCCTAGGCAAGATTGACCCGAAGGACTTTTCCTAGGTTTTCCCGCGGACATCATGGGCGGTATTTTGTCTATACCTGCCTTTGTCCATCTCTTGTGAAGCTTTTTATTCATCATTGGTATTTTCTTATCAGGGCAGCTGTGAGCTGCAGATGTAACCCGGGTGTATGCACCCGTTATGGATGTATTTTGTTAATAACACTTTCTAGAATTCCATGTTATTATTATTATTATTTTGATTGCCGGGTTTGGGATTACCGGACTTGTTTTAACTATCGCTGTGTATCCGTACTTAGTGTTCTGGGGATAGCTAATTATGGTCAATGGGTCTGCAGAACCACTTATATGCCTTAGTTTTTTCTGTTTGTTTTTTGTGTGTGCTGGGTTTGCGATACCTCTTACGCCGTTATGCATGCATATGATAAATAAATAAAAGTAAAAGAACAATAATACTTATTTTGGAAATTTTGCCAAGTTGATCAGACTCCGCATTTCATTAAATAGAAAAGAAATAAGTTACATAATTTAAACTAAACATGCTGGGTTAGGTTCCTACTTTTGGTCGCGGCTGATGGTCTGGGTTGTCCACACTTAAAGTCATATATAGCATTTTTTGAGATTCCGAACATTCCATGTTCGGGGAATGTCCTGGCCATCCGTGCCTCGGAGCTTGTAGGCCCCTTTTCCCAATGCCTCTATCACTTCATACGGGCCTTCCCACTTTGGTCCTAACTTTTCGGTGTCCTTGGCGCGGCTGGCTTCTTTGCAGCGGTAAACATAGTCTCCTGGCTTAAATGTTACGCCGCGGACTCTGGCATTGTAGTACCTTTCCATCTTGGCTTTGCTTCGCGCTTCTTCAATTGCCGCGACTTCCCTCCTTTCTTCTGCTAGGTCCAAGTTCAGTCGTTGGGCTTCATCGTTACTTTCCGGGTTGAAAAGGGCGCACCTTAGTGATGGCATGCCTATTTCTACTGGGATCACCGCTTCCGTCCCATATGTAAGGGAGAACGGGGTATCTCCATTGCTGGATTTGATCATGGTTCGATGTGCCCATAGTACATGTGGTAGTTCCTCGAGCCAGTCTTTACTTCCTTCTTCGATTCTTGCTTTAATTCCTTCTTCTAGGCTTTTGTTTGCGCTTTCCACCAATCCATTTGCTTGCGGGTGTTTTACTGACGCAAAGCGTTGTTTGATGTTGAGCTTTTCGCACCAATATTTGAAGGGATTATCCCTGAATTGCTTGCCGTTATCTGACACTATCTCCTCCGGTAGGTCGTATCTGCACACGATGTTATCCCAGACAAACTTTTTTACCTGATTTCCTGTAATTGTTGCCAGAGGCTTTGCTTCAATCCATTTGGTGAAGTAATCAATTCCCACTATCAGGTATTTGATTCTTCCTGGAGCCTCTGGGAACGGACTGCAGATATCTAGACCCCACTTGTGGAAGGGCCATGGAGATGTGATAGGGGTAAGCTGATGCTGCGGCTGTTTGGGAACCGGGCGGTGGACTTGGCATTCTTGACATCTTTGTATTACTTCTCGGGCGTCCTTATGCATGCTGGGCCAGTAGTAGCCGGCCCTAATTGCTTTTGCCATGATGGCTCGCGGTCCCGAGTGCATGCTGCAGGACCCTTCATGGATTTCTCTTATCACATAGTTGGCTTGTGATGGACCCACGCATCGTAACCATGGTTCCAGGAAAGACTTCCAAAATAACACTCCGTCAATGATTGTATACTGCCTAGCTTTGATTATTAATTTCCTTGCTTTCTGGCTATCCGCGGGAACTATTCCTTCTCCTAAGTATTCAAGAAGGGGAGTCATCCAAGTCTCCTCCTCCTCTTCAACTATGGCCATTATTTCTTTTTCCTCGATTGATTTTTCCTTTAAAACTTCTACCAACACTTGCTTGTTTATTCTGGCTCCGCGGAACCTGCCTGATGGAGAATGTTCTGAAATCTTGCGCCAAGGCTTTTGCTTTTGCTAGGTATTGGATCATGGCTTCTTCCTTAGCCTCATATGAACCATTGATCTGGTTAGCAACGAGCCTGGAATCCACATGTGCTGCCAGGTCCTTCACCCCCATCTGTTTCGCCATCCTTAAACCTGCTATTAATGCCTCGTATTCTGCCTCATTGTTGGATGCCGGGAACTCAAAACGAAGGGCGTAGGTGAATTCCGCACCTTTTGGGTTGGTCAGGATTAGACCTGCCCCGGAACCTTCCTGGCACGAGGATCCATCTGTGTACAAGTTCCATGGTTCTCTGTATGCCGGCTCAGCGGGGACGGTGACCTGGGGCTCTTCTTCTGGTACTTCCGCGAGAAAATCTGCTAGGACCTGACCCCTTATCGCAGTTCGTGGTCTGAAATTTATGTCGTGTTCTCCCAGTTCGATAGCCCATTTAGCCATTCTGCCCGCATTCTCCATCCGTGCCAGCATTTGCTTGATAGGTTGGTCCGTGGTTACCACGATTGGGTGTGCCTGGAAGTACCTCCGGAGTCTCCTCGCCGCGTGGATTAATGCCAGTACCAATTTCTCCATAGGGCTATAGTTTATCTTCGGGCTTTGCAATGCGCGGCTGATGAAGTATATCGGCTGCTGGGTTGTTCCCCTCTCAGCTAGCAAGACTGCGCTAATAGCTTCTCTGGCCGCGGATAGGTACATTATCAGTTCCTCTTTTTCTCGCGGGGCTATTAGAGTGGGAAGGTTGGCGATGTGTTTCTTCATTTCCTTAAACGCTGCTTCGGCTTCCGGAGTCCATTGGAAATCACTCTTCTTGATGCATTTTTTGAGCGTTTTGAAGAATGGGAGTGATTTTTCCGCAGATTTGGATAGAAAACGATTTAAACTTGCTAACTTCCCGTTTAAACTCTGTACCTCTTTTAGGGACTTGGGGGATGGTAATTGGGCCACCGCCTTCGATTTCTCCGGACAGGCTTTGATGCCTTGTTTACTCACCACATACCCCAGGAACACCCCTTCTTCTGCCCCGAACGTGCATTTTTTTGGGTTTAACTTCATGTTGATTTTTCTAAGTGTTTTGAAGGTTTCTTCTATATCCCTTAGCACTTCCTTTTCTGAGTGGCTTTTTATCACCAGGTCATCAACGTATACTTCCAAATTTCTTCCGATTTGTTTTTCAAAAGCCTTATCTACCAGCCGTTGATATGTGGCACCATCGTTTTTTAAACCAAAGGGCATCTTCGTGTAACAAAAGATTCCTTGATTTGTATGAAACGCGGTCTTTTCTTTGTCTTCTGCTGCCATCTGAATTTGATGGTCTCCCTTGTACGCGTCTAGAATGCATTTGAAGGTATATCCGCAGAGGGACTCCACCTTCCAATCGATCTCTGGCAGAGGATAACAATCCTTTGGACACGCTTTGTTGAGATCTTTAAAGTCAACACACATCCTCCAACTCCCATCACTTTTCTTCACCAGTATCGGGTTTGACAACCAGTCATGGTAGTGGACTTCCCTCATTATTCCAGCGTCTACCAGCTTTGTCACGTCATCATTAATTGCTTTATTTCTTTCGGGGGCTTGCCCCCGTTTCTTTTGCCTCACCGGGGTATATCCTTCCCGGACGTTGAGTTTGTGCTCGGCTATGCTTCGTGGTACCCTCGTCATGTCTGCTGGCTGCCATGCGAAGACATCTAAGTTGTTCCTGAGCAGGTCACATACGTCTTTCTTTCCTTGGTCCGTCAAGCTTCCTCCTATGGTTATCGTTTGATCCGGGAATTCTGGGTGTAGTGCAACTTTTATCCCTTCCTTGACCGCGATGTCTTTAATCTCCTGCTGTGCCTGCTGATCCACCACCATCTGGCATTCTACTAGTACAACTTTGTCGCTGTGTAGCGTCACCACTCCCCCTTTAGTGGGAAACTTTAACATGCCATGGGCCGTGGAAGGGATGATTTTTAATAACCATATTCCCGGTCTTCCTATTATTCCATTGTACTGGGATGGGGATCTGACAACCATGAAGTTCATCCACGTGCTTGCTGAGTTTTCTTCATCGCCGAGCGTCACTTCCAAAAGAATTTGTCCCAGAGGCCATGAGATTTCGCCGCTGAAGCCCAAAAGTGGGCTTGTGTCCGGGACCAGCTTTCTCCTGATTTTTGGACTTAACCGATTAAAACAATGCTCGTAAAGTACCTCGGAAGCACTCCCATTATCCACGTACATCCTGTGTATGTGGTTCCCGCCTACTTCTGCTTTGATCACCAATGGGTGGTCGTCCCAATCATCTCCTGTTAACGGAGGAAAGGATATTTCTAAGTTGGCTTCGGTTTGGGGGGATGCTTTGTGCTTCACTTTTCGTTCCCATGATTGTACCCTGAAGATTGCTGGAGCTTTGTCTTTGGCTGTAACCTCTTTTTTGGTGCCCTTATTTGCTGCGGCTTTCTGGCTGCCATTCTTTATTTCTTTTACTAGGTGTGCTAGCTGTCCGGATCTGACTGCCTCTTCAATCTGCCGCTTTAGTTGGAAACATTTATCTGTGTGATGCCCTCTTTCCCTATGGAAGTCACAATACTTATCCTTGTTCCATGACTCCATCGGGCTTGCCATGGGAGGTAGAGCGGTGAATTTGACAGTGTTCATGGCTAAAATTTCCTTTGGGGTTTTTGTGAGGGGTGTGAATCGGTCACTCCGTCTCCGTTCGGCTCTTGACCGTCCTCTGAACTCCGTTTTTCTTTCAAACATTTAGCTGCCCCCTACCTTGGATCCACTTTCATGGGGTTTCCACGGGACGCGGTCATTCTTCTTCCTAGAGATGATGGCTGCTGCTGTTTCTCCCCGGAGGAATGCCGCGGTTACCCTCCACATTTCCTCAACGGTTTTTGGGATGTTGTCATTAAGCCTGCGGATGAGTTCTGGGTTGTTGATGCCGTGCATGAAACCAGAAATTCTCATACATTCCGGAGCGCCCTTGACAAGCATGCTTTCTGCCTTGAACCTGTCAACGGCTCCCGTTGATTCTCCTTCTTTTTGCTTGATGTGGTGAAGTTCCACCGGATCTTTAGTGTATTTCTTTTGTTGCAGAAAGTAGGCTAAAAAGCTTCTGCGCAGTTCTTCAAAACTATCGATGCTTTTAGCTGGGAGTTCATCAAACCACATGCGGGCATGACCCATGAGGGTAGAATTGAACATGTGACACCAAGTGGGCATGGCCCACCGCTCTACCTTAGCGGCTGTGCAGAAGTTCTTCAGATGATCCTCTGGGTCCCCTGTTCTGTCATAAGTTTTCACATTAGACGGCATGCGGGTTCTTTTTGGGAAGTCAAAGTTTCTGATTCGCCGCGTGAAGGGGTCCGCGTCCTCAATGTCGTACGGGCAGTAAAGGTCTTCCGTGTCACCCCCGCTTCTCGCTGATCTGGATTTCCAATGGCCTCCCGCGCTGTCTTCACTCTCCAGTGGCATCGTTTCTCTTTGCCACTCTGGGTTAGAGTATGCATCCCTACTTCTGGTTAATTTCGTTCTGGAGTGGGAAGTGCGACTTTGCGTTGGGCTGGGGGTTCTTCTTTCCCGCCTTCTTGGACTGTCCTCTCTTCCATGCATTTCATCATGTTTATTTCGCCGCGTCTGGGCCCTTCTATCCCTTCGAGCACGGCTTTTAGACTTGAGCCGCGTAAACACGTCTGCCCGTCTCTCCCCCAAACGTGACCTGATGTCCTTCTTGTCTCCTAGGCGAGAGAAAACCGTTGAGCGGGGATACTTGTTTCTCTCCTCTTCAGGTGGGCTAGTTTCTTTGCTGCTAAGCCGAGAGAACACGCTCTGAGAGTAAGAATATTCGGTCGTTCTGAGTTCTTTGCTGGGGCTACCCCCGCATTTTCTTTTTGCTTTTTCCTTTTCGCCGGACTTTTGCTCAGGGCTTCGCGGTTGTTCTTGGGACCTTACACTTTTTTTCTCGTTGAAGTCGAGGCGAGTTTGTACCTGCCTCAGCTTCTCCTGGTGAACCTTCTCGGCCATCAAGGGCAACAATTGGTCGTAGTGCTTCTCGCAAAACTCCCGTATTGCCTCATGTGGCAGGGGCTCGTTTATTCCTTGGCTTTTCTCCTTTTCCAACGTGTTCCTTACCATGGAACGTTCTTGGGTAGGAGTAGAGCCACTTGCCGGATTACTCATCTTGGTTAGAGTATCTTTGAGAACGTAGTTAAGTTAACGTGTCACAAACGGATGGCGCCACTTGTTGATACAAAACCTGGGCACTCTTCGAAGCTTAGTGTAAGCTAAACTTTGATAGAATGGATTCTTGGATTGGATTGATCTTGCACCGTAACTGCTAAGAAAAAGGAACACCGTTAGCCTCACCGTGGAAGAGGGACTTCCGCGGTCAACCTCCGGTGTGAGAGTAAGTGTAAGGTTTTAGAGAGATAATGTATTAGTTAATGAGAAGAGTGAGATGTATGTGTTACCCTTTGGGGCGGTGAGCCCTTCTCTATTTATACCATAGCACCTATTGTCGGTTTCCTAGGACTTGTACCTTGATAGTGACACTTTTAGGCGACAATCCTTTTTGGACCACTCCCGCCCTTGTCCTGGTCTCATGAGTGGCGGTTCCTTCGGAATGGGAGTGTCGTCTTTCCTATTTGGGATCTGTTTTGGTCAGCTATATGGTAGCTGATAATATTCCTTACCCTTAATGGAATTGACGCGTTATCTGGTCTATTGTCTTGGGCTGCGACGCTTTTATGATGGGCATGGATTGCCGGGGCTTTCTTGAGTTCCGGAGTTTATTGGAGATACCTCCGGCCCGTCGTGGCGGGCCGGGTGTGCTATACGTGATCACCAATATAGATTCTTTCACGTTTAATTTGGTACGACTGAATTGCAAAAATGGAAATGCAATAGAGAATGAAATAGTTGAGAAAGGGATGGCTCCAAAAACAAAAAATGTATTCCAGTGTTTGGCAAGGTTTGATGAAATTGGTCATAGCATAAAAATCCAAATTGTTACACACATATATACTTATGAGCGTTTTTTTTTCCTTTGGCAAAGTGGCATCAGTAATTTATGCAATAAAAACATCCGAGCATATAATAATGTTGCTTTCATGTAATTTTTATAGTTTAAACTTCTGCTATTATTTATAAACAATTGAGAATATATACTCATATAGATCGAGGACCTTGCGACACTACCTAACTAAGCCCCAATAGCTCACAATTTTACCAACTCAAAAACGAAAGCACGGCTCTAAGTCGCAAGCACATACAGATATAAAGATTGAGGTATAAATGTGCTAAATCAGAACACAGCCCAACTAGTACGACAACAAGAACTAGCTATACTCCGATAACACACTTTACGTTAAATCTTTGAACAGGTATTAGTCCACAAACACATTAAAAATGATTTCTTGATTTCTGTTGCATAATTTGGTAGCATGATCACAACTACCCCACAAACATACACTTGATTTAATTCCGTTTGGTAATAGATATAAGACATTTGAATAAACACTGCGAACAGTGGCGAACAACAACTCCTCAACACAACAAATGACGTTGAAAATATCAGCTGTTGATACAAAAGTTGGGCGTTCCTGATTATGGGCTCTTGCTCTCGTACCAATTCGCTTCTTAATGCTTGAAACCTGTGCACTAAGAAAATAAACAACACCGCTAGGCTTATCGTGGGATTGTCTCCCACGATTAGACTCCGGCGTGAGAGTAAGTAATCGATTTAAGGTTCTCGTAAAGAGTTTAGGGTTTGTGAATCGTACCTTGAATGAGACTTTTGTCATTCCTTATATAGGCGCAGAATCCTTGTAGGGTTCGTGCTCCTTACGTTTCACACCCATGGTGCTTATCCGGGTAAGGATATCTATTCCATAGATAGAAGATCCTTACCTAAACCGTATATGTAGTTTAGTTAGGCTTGGGCTTATGTGAGCCCATTCCCTTTATTGGTGCGGCCCAAGTTATAATAGCCCACACATGGTGGCTTTGGGCCTTAGTAATGTTTATCATTTGGGCTCGTGGCCCATATATAGACTATACGTCATCATGTCCCCCCAGTCTAGTGTGCGCGGCTCGTAGCCGCGGATGCTAGACTAATCGCAACAGCGGTAAGCGTGGCGGGAGAACTTTTGAGATATTGCCGCCCAATTTGGAGTACAATGTACCTAGTCATAGATATTTCAAAGAAATACCTCGAAAATCGGGGGTTGTGTCCACGTGTCCCTCGGAAATCGGGAAAAAGTGCATGTACCTTTTCGCCTTCTAGCCACACGTATTTGTGAGTGGGATCCACGTGGGCGTCATTTAGGGTTTTTGACCTCCTTATATAAGAGTCACCGCCCCCATTTTACCAAAACACACAGTAAAACACATACTCACTTCTTCAAAGCGTTTTTTTTGCAAAGAAAGTATTTGTTTTATTAGGTAAATTTGTGTGCAATTCTTAGTAAATTTATGAAAATGGTTGCCCAATTAGAATATTTTCGCTCTGCGATGACTGAGAATGATGTGCGTCAATTTACATCTGACTACTTCATTTCCCTGGATGTGCATCCAGAGGCTCCAGATGTTGATGCGTGTATAGCCGATTTCCCCGAACGGAAAATAGGATTATACACGCGTTTTTTCGAGTACGCGAATTACCGCGTACCGATATCCATTTTTCTGAGCGATTTGCTCAATCACTATCGTCTCCACATCTCACAGCTGCACTGTATAGGTGCGGCTAAGGTGTCGAATTTTGAAGTAAACTGCCGTTTACTTGCGATAGAACCGACCATTGCCTTGTTCCGCGTCTTCTACCACACAACGTGGTCAAATGGATGGGTGTCCTTTGCGAAGCGCCCGGGGGCGCTTCAGTGCTATACTGAGAAGGTAGACTCCCTGAGGCATTGGAGGGAGCATTTTTTCTGGGTTGACGACGTGGTGTTTCCCTCACCCTTTGAGTTTTATACTCAAGATACATTGCCAAGGGATGGGCGCCCCGCACCCGGTTCCTATAGGCTGACCGATGCGCAGACCCTTGACGCCAACCGCATTCCCATTAACCCTTATCCGGAGGAGTTTTTGGTGCACATGGGGTTGAGTCGCAATTACTTCGGTGGTGTTGACGAGGTGCCAACCTTCATAGATGAGGAAGGCTGGGGTGGGTGTTCGTCCCTTCTACTTCGAATATGTAAGTTTTTCTATATGCGCACATTGAGTAATTAATCCTTTCTTTTTGCTGTTTGTTTATGTGCGCAGAGATGGATCTATTCGCTGTGGTTAAGCTGGAAAAGCCAAAGCAGGTGACTGTGGGAGTGCGCCCTCTCAGGGAGGGTGAGCAGCCACTTTTAGAGGCTACTCGGGGTAATTTGACTGTACTGCCGGATGTTGGTCATGAAGATACGCCGCCGCTCCAAGTAACGCCCGTTCAGAGCGTGGCACCGGATGTGGAGATGGCGTAGGAGGAGGAGGCGCACGTTGAATCATCTGATAGCGTGGAAATGTTGAAGCCTGAGGAAGTGTTGAAACCTGAGGAGGTAGCGCGGGAGCTGAAGCGCAAGGGAGAGGCTGGTAGCAGTGGTACCTCCAAGAGGAGATGCTACATCATCGGAGATGATGAGTCATCTGCGGAGGAGGAGACATCCGCTCCTGGTGCGGATAAGGAAGCTGCGAAGACCTCTCCGTTTATGTAAGTCATATTCCTCATGCGTCATTTATATTACTTATCGTAATATGTACTAACTGCTTTCTTCATGTTTTGTAGTGATGATGCCACGAAGGGTGATGGAGCCTTCGTGGAGGTGGTGTCCCCTTCGCAGAATGAAAACAAGGAGGGGAAAGCTAAGGTTGATGAGGGCGTACCTGCGCAACAATTGATGGATGAGTTGGCTGCGACTGCTGCACGTCAGACTGAGCTGGTGACTCAGTTGAAGACGAGGTACGTCGGGGAGAGCAGCGCTCTCGCCCAGAAGGATGAGGAGATAGCGATGCTCCGTGCGCAGCTGGCTGAAGCGCAGGCGGAAGTGGGGTCCTCCAGGGTGTACAATGAGAAGGTCACCCATGAGAAGTTGACCGCGATGGCTGAGGTTGAGCAGGCGCGTGGACAACTTCATCAGTACAAGGCCAACATGACTTGGGCTGTAAGGTACTTGGAGGAGAAGAAGGAGGAGCACCTTGCGAGTATTGTCAAGTTCAAGGAGCGCATGGAGGAGATTGTCCAGATGCAGGAGAACAAGCTGCGTGGCCTAAGCATAGAGTACGATGAGGAGTTATATCCTCATTTGATGTCGACCATTGCTGAGCGCAGGTACTTCCTTTTCAGCCTCTTTTTTTTTTTTTAATACTTTATTATATTTTGTTGCTATGCCTTTCCTTAACACAAGTTGTCCTTGTTGATTTAGGTGGTTGATCAGTCACGGACTGCGTCTGGCAGCTATGGGTACTTTGGAGTCCCAAGAGGTGTTGGGCACCTTTGGGAAAGTAGTTCAGTGTGCAGTAGAGCGTGGGAGGTCGCAGGCTATGGAGGATCTCCATGAGGCTAAGATTTTGAGCAAGGACTTGGCAGAGGTACCTGGGTATTACGCGGCTGCGTATGACGAGCTGATGCAGGCTATGGAGGGGTTGAAAGTTCTCGAGTTGCCTCAGATTGCACGGTTGGAGCGCGACCAAGACAACCCCATAAAGGTAATTATGGAGGGATTGACCTTGGGGCGCCACATTTTGGAGGATGCAGAGGCGCAACTGGATTACTTCCTTAAGCCAGATGAGTCGCAGCTGCAGGTTCCAGTGTTTGTGCAGCCTCGCCATATGCTGAACCCTTTTGCCCTTGAGAGGGAAATTCCCCTAAAAGAGGTACTGGAGCGTCATGCACAGAGAGTTGCCTATAAGAGAGGCATTCAGGGCAAGGCAGTATTATGCGGTGTGGGCGCTGCTCACATCCCCAGGTCTGATGGGATTCCTGTGAGTGTGCCCACCGTATCTCCCAAGGATGCCTTGCTTTTGAGAAAGCTTCAGGAGGCGGGGAGTTCTGCTGCACCAAAGGATAGCCCTGAGCATTGCCATAGTGTGTAGGCTGTTTCTTGTATATGTATTATGAATAACAAAGTGTATCTTTTGCTTGTATTTTTGTGTAAAAATGTTGAATAAGATACTCTTTTATAAATTAAGTTCGTGACTTAAAAATATACTTGCATTAATGTTTGCTAAGTTTTATTATTTGACCAAGTGTCTTGGCTCGTTATTTGCTAAGCTTTGTATGGTGTACTTAATATTTGCGCACCCGTCGTGGGATGCGCACGTAAAACTTACCTCAACGTCTCAAAAGTAAGGTGCTTAGCAAGGATGCGTGATCCAATGTTGATGAGTTTGCAACCCTCTTACTCAACGAGTGAATTAGTAGGTTTACTAATCCTTTATGCCTTCGTGGGTCTTTAATTAGTGCATGCACGCCATGTAGGCAAAGATATAAGATAACAATATTGACATATATAAGTATGTACGCAATAAAGTGAAATACGTTATGGAGTTAGCTAGAAACCATAACATTTTATTAATACTTGCAAGTTTTTTGAAAAAGTAAAAATACAATTCCTAAGAAAGAAAAGAAAAAACAAACACTTATTGGGCACATCCTAAAGTGCAAAGGTGTCTGTGTAATGGCCGTAGCCTTGCTTAAAAATAACATCTTTTAAGATTTCAGATGTTCCAAGTGCGCGCTAGGTCGTGACCTTCCATATCGCGCAGCCTGTATGCATCGTTGCCGAGTGCATCAGTGACCTCATAAGGTCCTTCCCATTTAGGTCCGAGCTTGCCTGTGTCTTCTACGTGGCTCGCATCATTGGCGCGGTATACAAAGTCTCCTGGCCTGAAGGAAGTGTGTTTGACCTTTGCATCATAATACTTCTTCATTTTTGCCTTAGCCTTTGCTTCGCGTATGGCTGCGCGTTCACGTCTTTCTTCCAGTAAGTCCAAGTCTATGCGCCGCTCCTCGTCATTTGTTGTAACATTGACCTCTGCTGTTCGTATAGTTGGCATTCCTATCTCAGCTGGTATGACGGCCTCTATTCTGTAGACAAGGGAGAATGGCGTGTCGCCAGTACTGGTTTTGATTGTGGTGCGATGCGCCCATAAGACATGTGAGAGCTCGTCCACCCACCTTCCTTTGTGTCTGTCAAGGCGCGCTTTTATTCCTTCCCCTAGACTGCGATTTGCGCGCTCAACTAAGCCATTGGTTTGTGGGTGTTTTACTGAAGCGAAGTGTTGCGTGATGTTCAATTGCGTGCACCAATCTTTGAATGGGTTATCACAGAATTGTTTTCCATTGTCTGATATAATCTCTCCAGGTAATCCGAAGCGACATACAATGTTGTCCCAGACAAAGCGTTTGACTTGGTTTCCTGTGATGCTCACCACCGCCTTTGCTTCAATCCACTTCGTAAAGTAGTCTATGGCTACGATGAGGAACTTTACTCCTCCTGCTGCAACTGGAAAGGGTCCCGCGATGTCAATGCCCCATTTGTAAAATGGCCATGGTGAGGTAATGGGTGTTAGCTCTTGTTGTGGTCGGCGCGGAATTGGCCTATGTACTTGACAATTGCTGCATTTCTTTATCAGATCGCGTGCGTCGCGGTGCATGGTTGGCCAATAATACCCCGACCGTAGAGCGCTTGCTACCACAGATCGCGGCCCTGAGTACATGCTACATGATCCAGCGTGGATTTCTCGGAGTACATAGTCTGCTTGAAGAGGTCCAACACATCTGAGCCAAGGTTGTAAGAAAGAGCGTCGATAGAGTATGTTGTCTCGTAGTTCAAATTGCTGCGCTGTGCGCCGCACTCTTCGAGCGTCCTTATGGTCTTGTGGTAAGATTCCCTTGCTAATGAATTAAATGATAGGTGTCATCCATGTAGGATCTTGTTCTTCTATCACTGTGGACACTTCCATCTCCAAGATTGACTTGTTTTGCAAGGTTTCTACCAATACCTGTTTTGATAGGTGCGCGAAGCTTGTAGATGCGATCTTGCTAAGCGCATCAGCCTTTCTGTTATCTCCTCTGGGCACCTGTTTTATTGTGAACCTGTCAAAGTTTTTAATTAAGGACTTGGTCTTTTCCAGGTATTGGATCATGTGTTCATCCTTGGCTTCATATTCATCTAGCACATGGTTAGCGACGAGCCGAGAATCTACATTTGCTTCCAAATTGCGTACACCCATTTGGATTGCGATGTGCAGTCCAGCTAGTAGGGCTTCGTATTCTGCCTCATTGTTTGTGGCTGTGAATTCGAAACGCAGCGCATAGGTGAATTCCATACCTTCTGGATTTGTGAGAATAAGGCCTGCGCCTGATCCATCTACACATGAAGACCCATCTGTGAACAGAATCCAGGGTTCCTGCAAATCTGTTTTGGTTGCAGATGTTGGACTATCGCTATCTGGCTTCTCAACGATGAAATCAGCTAAGATTTGTCCTTTGATTGCAGTGCGCGGTCTATATGATATGTTATATTCACTTAACAGTACACTCCACTTTTGTAGCCGTCCTGATGCGTCGGGTTTAGAGATAACATGTTTGATTGGCTGATCTGTGATTACAGCTATTGGGTGCGCTTGAAAGTATCTGCGCAGCCTTTTGGCTGCGAATACTAGAGCTAAGACCAGCTTTTCCATAGCGCTGTAGTTAGTCTCTGTCTTCTTCAGGGCTTTGCTTACAAAGTATATGGGTGTCTGGACGGAGTTCCTATCTGTCAATAGTACTGCGCTAACTGCTCCATGAGTTGCCGATAAGTACATGATTAGCTCTTCCCCTGGTCGCGGTGCGACAAGTTTGGGAAGAGATGCCAGATGGTGTTTTAGTTGTTGGAAAGCTTCTTCTGCTTCTTCGATCCAGCGAAAGTCTCCCTTTTTAGTACACTTCGTAAGTGTTTTAAAGAGAGGAAGTGATTTGTCTGCTGACTTAGATAAGAAACGGTTTAGCCCTGCTAGCTTTCCGTTTAATGACTAGACTTCTTTGAGTGTGCGCGGTGAGGGGAGATCAATAACAGCCTTTGTTTTTTCTGGACAAGGCTTGATTCCATTAGGTTCTATTAAGTATCCAAGGAACATGCCTTCGGTTGCGCCAAAGGTGCACTTCTTGGGGTTTAACTTCATGTTTATTTGTCCCAATGTTCTGAACGTTTCCTCAATGTTGCGCACCAATTCATCCTCTGTGTGGCTTTTGATGACAAGGTCGTCAACGCAGACCTCCAAGTTGCGACCCACTTGTTTCTCGAAAGCTGTGTCCACCAATCGTTGGTATGTTGCGCCTGCGTTTTTTAAGCCAAAAGGCATTTTTGTGTAGCAGTAAACTCCTTGACTGGTGTGGAAAGCTGTTTTTTCTTCATCTTTGACTGCCATATGAATTTGATGATACCCTTTGTATGCGTCTAGGAAGCATTTGAAAGGGTATCCGCACAGGGATTCTACCTTCCAGTCTATTTCTGGCAGTGGATAGCAGTCTTGTGGACATGCTTTGTTAAGGTCTGTGAAGTCCACGCACATTCTCCAACTGCCATCGCTCTTTTTTACCATCATTGGGTTAGAGAGCCAGTCATGATAGTACACTTCGTGCATGATGCCTGCGTCTACGAGTTTATGTACTTCTTCCAGAATAGCCTTTGCACGATCTGGGGCCTGGCCGCGCTTCTTCTGTCGTATTGGGGGATATCCTTGTCGGATTTGTAGCTTATGCTCTGTGATAGAGCATGGCACTCCTGTCATGTGTTTTGGTTCCCATGCAAAAATATCTAGATTCTTTTGTAGGAGTGCGCACACAGCTGCTTTACCTTTGTCAGATAAAGATCCACCAATCGAAACTTGTTGGTCCGGGTAATCGGGGTGAATAGCGACCTTTAGGTTTGGTGTTTTTTCTGCGCGCTGTTCTGGAATATTCTCCACTTCAGTGGTTACCGCGTTGCATTCCTTTGGTGGTACTATTGTGTTATAGAGAGTGACAACTCCTCCTTCCAATGGAAATTTAAGCATTCCATGCGCTGTGGATGGTACAGCGCGCATGGATGATATTCCAGGTCTCCCAATGATGCCGTTGTAAGGTGAGGGAGACTTTATTACCATGAAATTTATCCATATTGCAGTTGAGTGTTGTTCATCTCCTACGACCACTAACAAGTGTCATTGCTCCATAGGCCAAATCTTTTCTCCTGTGAATCCAGTCAGCGACGTTGTTGCTGGTATCAATTGACTTTGGATTTCAGGTTTCAGTCTTTTGAAACAATGATCGTATAGGATATCAGCGGATGCTCCTCCATCAATGTACATGCGGTGGATATCATGTCCCCCCGTATGTATTTCAATAGTTAGAGGTTCTGCTACTGCGTTGTCCGCAGCTAAGGTAGGGAAGGATATCTCTTTTTCTGGGGAGAATTTTTGGCTGACTTTTTGCTTTATTTTACGTTGCCATGACTGTATCATGTATATGGTGTCAGCTTTTTCTTTAGGAGGTTCTTTCTTACCCCCGTTTCTTTGTTTGTCCTTTCCCTCTTTGATGCTTTTTACAAGGTGGTCCATTCTGCCTTCCCTTACTAACTTTTCAATTAGTTGTCTTAGCTGGACGCACTCGTTAGTTGTATGGCCTTTTTGACCATGGTACTCACAGTATCCATTCCCTACGCGCTTTTCCTCTGCGGTGCGCATTGGTGGAGGTTTTTGAAAATTTGCACCTTCTGTTACAAATATTTCCCTCGGCGTTTTTGTGAGAGGGGTATATTTGTCATTGTCTCTTCCACTGTGGTAATTCCTACTGCGGTTGTTATTCTGATCTTTGGATTGTCTCCTAGGCTGTTCTTGTTGCCTATAATTCGAGTAACCCTTTTTGCTGTCCGCAGCGGCTGCTTCTCCTTGTATGAAGGATCTTGTACGCTTTGTTAGCTCATCGAAAGTTTGGGGAACTTTGTCATTTAGCTTCCGGATAAGTTCTGGGTTGTTAATCCCATTCATGAACCCTGAAATTTTTAGAATTTCAGGACATGCTTTGACCTGTATGCACTCATCTTTGAAGCGTTCCATAAAAGCGCTGGTTGATTCCCCTTGGCGCTGTTTCATTCTGGCTAGTTCAACAGGGTTTTTAGCGCACTTCTTTCTCTGGGTAAAGTTGAGACGGAATGCTTTCCGTAATTCTTCAAACCCACCGATGCTCCGTCGTGGGAGTTTGCTAAACCATGTGCGCGCATTCCCTACGAACGTAGAATTAAACATATGGCACCACACAGGCTGTGGCCAGTTTTCGATAGTGGCAGCTGATTCGAAAACTTTTAGATGATCATCCGGATCACCTGTTCCATCATATGTTTTTACGTTAGTGGGCATGCGCCTCCTTTTGTGGTCGGAGTAATCGCTGATGCGTCGTGTAA
Organism: Artemisia argyi; assembly: GCA_030686995.1. Lineage (NCBI taxonomy): Eukaryota > Viridiplantae > Streptophyta > Magnoliopsida > Asterales > Asteraceae > Artemisia > Artemisia argyi. The sequence goes on from CM060693.1 coordinate 94,672,423, forward strand.
ACGCATAAACTTTCTGGCGACGCCATGGAAGAGACATGTCTTCGTTTTCTTCTTCGCGACGTCTTCCTCTTGACTTCCAGTGTCCTGTTTCTTTGTCCGAGGAGTCACTGGAGGAAGAGTGGTCTCTTTTTCGGCGCTTGCGCCGGCTTCTTTCAGAAGAAGAGCTTGAGGGGCTTTCACTTGGGGACATTCTTTTCCCAATCTGTCGTGAATTCTCTTACTCCCAGATTTGGAGGACCCTTGGCTTGGTGAATGCTGAGGTCCTAATCGGTCTTGTATCCCTCGACTGCCAAGTTTGGAGTGAACATTAGTGCGCCTTTCGCTTTCTTCATATTCCTCTGAATACTGTGAATCAGATGTCGTACCCAACCTATCGTGGATAGTAGTACGTTTTTCGTTGTCTGCGCGTCTCCCTCGTGGGTGGCGCGGTGGTGATGGTTCGCGTTCAGGACCAAAATTGAGCCGGGCTTGAAGGCTCGCACTCGACCTTCTTCTTGCTTCTTCTTGCATGTGGGCAGTCAGAGTTTCATAGTTTTGGGATACAAAATTTCCCAATGTTAGGTCAGGTGTGTCCTCGGTTGCTGCAAGAATATTTGCCTCAGTGTTGGGCGCCCTATCTCGGTTAGGTGCGCCCGGTGGTACAGTGTTGTTCAATGTAGGTACAGTTTGGTGAGGAGTAGTGAAGAGAGTGTGCTGGAGTTCCTCAACGCTTGGGACCACTGTGGTGGTTTGGGTAGTCCTTACAGGCAGTTCTACCGCTGGAAGAGGTTGGGTTGTCCCTGCCTCTTGGTGACCAGGTGCGCTGGTTGTCCCACCAACCTGCCTAGGGGTCGAATCTTGTTGATTCTTCCTCTGGGGGTCACGTTTTTCTGGCTGCGGAGTCCGCTGGCTTGAATTTTTATTCTTCGTCATTCTAGTTCTTAGTTCTTAGTAGGGTCCCACGGATGGCGCCACTTGTTGATACAAAAGTTGGGCGTTCCTGATTATGGGCTCTTGCTCTCGTACTAATTCGCTTCTTAATGCTTGAAACCTGCATACTAAGAAAATAAACAACACCGTTAGGCTTATCGTGGGATTGTCTCCCACGATTAGACTCCGGCGTGAGAGTAAGTAATCAATTTAAGGTTCTCGTAAAGGGTTTAGGGTTTGTGAATCATCCCTTGAATGAGACTTATGTCATTCCTTATATAGGCGCAGAATCCTCGTAGGGTTCGTGCTCCTTACGTTTCGCACCCATGGTGCTTATCCGGGTAAAGATATCTATTCCATAGATAGAAGATCCTTACCTAAACCGTATATGTAGTTTAGTTTGGCTTGGGCTTATGTGAGCCCATTCCCTTTATTGGTGCGGCCCAAGTTATAATAGCCCACACATAGTGGCTTTGGGCCTTAGTAATGTTTATCATTTGGGCTCATGGCCCATATATAGACTATACGTCATCATCAGCAAAATGATACCCATAACAGCATCAAATTGACACCCGAACCAATGGCGAATGACACTCTGAACATCATCAAATTAACTTGAACAATAAACGACGAACCTAACGAACCTGTGACAACAATGTAAGAACACACACTTCCTCAAGATAATTAAAGCTATCACATTTCAGTGTTACCCCATCCACAAAGAAAATGAGCATAAATCATATATGTTCATTTCAAGTGCAAAATTCATCTAAAGACTATCACATACACCATATTTGAATCTGATTATAAACCTCATACTTTTTCTTTCATAGCCCAATTATGAACAACACCATGTGTGGCACTATTATTAGTTTACCACTTTAATCAATGATGATAGAAGAATCTCTAAATCAACAAATAACAAAAGAAGAAAGGAAAAAAAATCCACCGATCTTGAGCTCTAGAAATAGAATGAAGAACTGTAGCAAAAAAAAAAAAAAAAAAAAAAAGCAACAGTGATCGAATACCAAAAACAAATCAATTAAGTTAATAGAGCTTTCAATTTTGTTTAAGAGCTTTGGAATTGGCACACACAAAATGGTATAGGGTTTAAGAAGAATTTCATTTTTTTGTTAAGTGTGCCTTGAACGTGGTTGGGGGTATTTATACCCCGCTTTTGTAAGTAGATATGTGTATTCCCAATAGAATATTGGGCGGAGAATGAATTCAGTAAAATAAAATCATCTCAAGATTTCTCCACTTTTTGAAAAGAAAAGTTTTGGTGGAAAGAGAATCCAATTTTAATTCTTCATTTTCATTCCTTCACTCAACAAACAACTAAAACACCCCTTAATCCCTTTGTGCTGTCCTAATCACTCATACCAAACATATCGTATATTTTGAGTTTAACAAGATAAGTTATGTTATCTGAGATGAGGGAAAGTGGTCATTACAAGATGATCTGCTTTAAATTTAAAATAAAAATCACTTATTTTTATATGAGACAATACGACTATCCATACTTAACTCAACATTAGAGATCCTATGACAGGTCTGTCAGCGAGAATGATAAAACTAGCATAAAAGAATAAAGAATATGTACGCAAGTGGCTTTTGTTGACGTGACTCTTGTCTAAACTCATTAATACAAGTCTATAATAATTTTTTAAAACGTTGATTGTCTGTTTTTTAATTGTATATTATGTAGCCGTTTCATTATATCCCGTATCCCCTGTTTAATTCCCAAACATTTTAATCAAGGATAACTAAGGGTGTGTTTTTTGTTATAAAATTTTTCCAAAACATTAACTAAGGATAACTAAGGGTGTGTTTAGTTTTTATATCTAGAAATGTAAAAAAATTAGAATACGTGTTTAAATCATACTTTTTGGAAAAATAAAAGTGCAAGAAAAGCTGTTTAAAAGTGTAAATAGCTCTATCAAAGTTAGAGCTAAAACTTAAAACTTGGAATTTTCACTCTTTGAAAGAAACTTTGCAAAAACTTGTGACGAAACAAGTTTCTTATTTTTTTTTAATTTTTTTTTTCAATTTTTTGTGAAAATTTTCAAAGAAAAATGTTATATTTTTCACCAACTAAACACAACATAAATTATTTTGCTTTAATACATGGGTATTTGATTTCACCAGTTGAGCTGTATATGATTCTTGAAAATCTATTTACCATAGAATGTTGATGAGAGAAATTCTTAGGAAAGTATTATAACATGTTTTTAATGAGGCACTATAAGAATTGAACTTTTCGTGACGCCTATGTCGTCACTACAGTGCACTAAATGAAAAAAACAAGAAAAAGAAAAGCTAGTTTTCAGACTTTGATTTTGATAAAAACTATTAACAACAATAAGTCGTCGGTAAATGTTCGCTAAAAGACAAAATCCTCCACTGTTCAAACTTTGACCATGACTTTCTGTTGGGAATTATACTAACAGTTACCACGGCTAGTGAAGATGTTACAACTGCTGAAGAATGTACTTGCAGTGGAAACTCATTACCACTGCAAGAACATATATTACCACTGCTAAGTAGATAACTGTTAGAGAAACGCGTAGAGATAAATATAGAATAGATCTTGTGTATATCTTATTCTATTAGCATTATACTTATCTTGTAGAAGAGGACTCCTTGTTGTATAAAAGGAGATCCTAGGTTAAAGGTTACATATAACTTTCATATACGTTTTCTTAAAGCTTTAAGGTGTAACCCTAGTGATATCATAGATCACTCATATTATTATCATTAATAATATTGGAGCTATTTGTTTGTTACATACATTGTTCTCACATACATATAACTGTTTCATTCACAATCAATCTTCTAAGTATCATTAAGTAGATTCCGCATACTTAGTGGTATTACTCAAAGTATCATATTAACACAAGTTCAAGGTGTTCACGATCCAACAAGTGGTATCAGAGAAAGGCTTTGATATTTTGATTTAGAAGACCCTAAAGTTCACTCAGAAGAATGGAGACAGAAACAAGTCAATCAAACATTGCTGCAAAGCTTCCAAAGCTTAAATTAAATGACTTTGAGATGTGGAGGCTTATGATAGAACAATTCTTTATGGTTCAAGACTACACATTATGGGAGATCATTATGTGTGGAAATTCCTTCAAACCTGGTACAACTGTAGAGCAGGTTGGTGACCAAACAGTAAGAAAAGTTAACACTGGTCCAGTCACCAATGATGAAAGAAGTCAACTGAAGAATGATTTGAAGGCTAGAGGTTTGTTGTTGATGGCTCTACCCAGAGAACAAGTTCTAGCTTTCAGCAAATACAAGTCTGCAAAGACTCTTTTTGATGAGATCTGTGAAGTGTTTGGTGGTAATGATTCCACCAAGAAGACTCAAAAGACTTTACTGAAGCAGACTTATGAAAACTTTGGTTCAACAAGTAATGAATCTCTTGATAGCATCTTCACAAGGCTACAAAAGATTGTTACTCAACTCACTGCTTTTGGACTTGAGGTGGAAAAGGAAGACCTCAATCTAAAATTTCTAAGAAGTCTACCCTCCGAGTTTGAAACCAATGTTGCAGTATGGGAAGATAAGCCAGATTTGGAGACAATGAAGCTTAATGACTTGTACAATAACTTCAAAGTTATTGAACAAAGATTAAAGAAAGCTGGCAAATTAAGTACAAGTTCTGCAAGTATGGCACTCATATCATCATCCTTCAATGATGATTCTGATGAATAAAGTGATAGTGATGATGACAGTGATAACATGATTGTTTCCACTGGTAATGGAAGTGTTTCCACTGGGAGCTCAAAGAAACAGATTGCAGGACTAAGTGATGCTACTTTCTATGCCTTTATATCAAGCCAAGTGGGTGGTTCAATTCTCAATCATGAGGATTTGGATCAAATTGATGAAGATGATATGGAGGAAATGGATATTAAATGGCAGGTAGCATTACTAAGCTTAAGAACAAAGAAGTTCTGGAAGAAGACTGGGAGAAAGATCAACATAAGTGGCAATGAGACTGTAGGTTTTGACAAGAAGAAGGTGGAGTGCTACAATTGTCATAAGAAGGGGCACTTTGCTAGAGAATGTAGGAAGCCAAGGAAGTCTGATAACAAGTCAACTTGGTACAAGAAGGACAAGAACAAAGAACCTACAACTGAAGAGCCAAAGGTGCTATTGGCTATTGATGGAGTGAGCTTTGATTGGAGCTTTATGACTCAGGATGGAGAAGATGATTCAGAATCTGCAATGCTTGCTACTGAGCATGCACTCATGGCTTTCTCTGACACTGAGGTACATACTAATAATGCTTGTTCTAAAAACTGTAAGGCCTTAAAAGAGTATGAGAACATAAAAGCACAATATGATGCACAGATGCTAGAGTTACATCATACTAATTTTAACTTAGCAAATCATAAAAGAGGTCTAGGTGTTTTAGAAAAGCAGTTAGAGCATTATAGGGCAAATGAATCTAAGTTCAATGATGACATTGCTATTTTAAAAAGAGACTTAGATTTTCAGATTGCTGTGAATAATGCTCTTAGGGAAGAGATGGAAAAAGTTAAAAAGGCTAGTGAGAACATTCAGATAACTAATCAAACACTAGATCACCAATCTAAGAGTATTAGTAAAATTTGGGAAGCCTAAGTTGTGAGCAAAGCTAAATCAGGTCTTGGAAACAAATTTGTTCCACCACCTCTAAGAGGTGTTCCAGCACCTCCTGGCATTGACTTAGCTCACACTGGTTTAGAAAAATTTCAGGATCCACCTATGACCTATGGACCAAAATTTGTTAAACCAGTTGAAACAGAAAAGGTTCAGGTTGAGGTTGAGACTTTTGATAGTGCTAGTGACTCATCTCTCAAAGATGAATGTTTACATGTTGAGTCTAAACCTAGTACTTCAGAGAATGTTAAAGTGGAGGTTAGAAAAAGTATTCCTGAAGTAGTCAATGAGAAGCCTAGGACACAGTCAAATCACACTAGGCCTACTACTAGGTATGCTGAGATGTACAGGGATAGGTCTAAATCTCCTAGAGGGAACATGAGAAGTTGGAATCATGTTAAAACTAGGCAGTTTGGTAGTGATTTTGTTTTTAACAATAAGGCCTGTCATATTTGTGGTAGCTTTGATCATCTTTCTTATACTTGTAACTACCACATGGGAAGAAGGGAAGTATTTGTGAATACAAGGGTGAATGGACATAATTCTAATAAAATAACTCATCCAAACCCCCTAAGCAAGATGGTTCCCAGGTCTGTTTTACTTCACACTGGCATCAAAACAATTTCCACTGCTAGACCAGCAGTTGCCACTGCCAGTAGTAAAAACAGAGTTTATCCTAAGTCCCCTGTCACTACTTTTGTTAAATCTTATCAAACAGGGAAAAAGACTCATATTGAAAAGAATGTTCACAAGAAACACATGTGGAGACCCAAAGTTACTAATTCAGCAGTTTCCACTGCTAGGCCAGCAGTTACCACTGCAAAACCAAATGTTTCCACTGGTGTCTATGTGAACAAGAAAAGGGTAAACATGGGAAATGCTGTTAAGGCCTCAGCTCGTTGGGAATGGAAACCAAAAGGAACAACAACCTCAAACACTCCCAATGGTGTATCAATGACCTTTGATAGATACAATTATATTGATACACGAGGCAGATCCAAGTCATTTGTGGCTTGGGTCCCCAAAAGGAACTAATTCCTTTATTTTTATGTGCAGGGACATTCAAAGACAAAAGAGGATCAAGGTTATTCAGACAGTGGATGTTCCAGGCACATGACTGGCAACAAGTCCTATCTCTCCGATTTCAAATCATTTGATGGACAGGCTGTCAGCTTTGGAGGAGGTATTGGTGGCAAGGTTTCTGGAAAAGGAACAATCAAGGCTGGAAACTTGGATTTTGAGAATGTATACTATGTACCAGAACTCAAGTATAACCTCTTCAGTGTGTCACAGATGTGTGACAAGAAAAATAGAGTTCTATTTTCAGAAGATGATTGCTATATCTTATCTAAGGATTATAAGCTACCAGAAGAAAAAGATATTTTGCTTAAAATCCCTAGAAAAGGTAATCTATATAGCATTGACATGAAGAAGATAGTGGCTATAGATGATGTTACTTGTTTACTTGCAAAAGCCACTTTGGATGAATCTATGCTTTGGCACAGAAGACTTGGTCATGTGAACTTCAAGACCATTAATAAGATTGTTAAAGATGGTCTAGTCATAGGTTTACCTGAGAAGAGATTTGAAAATGATCAAACTTGTGTTGCCTGTCTTAAAGGTAAACAACACAGAGCTTCTTGCAAGACCAAGGCAGTGAATTCTATTGATCATCCACTCTACATGCTGCATATGGACTTGTTTGGTCCTACTTCTGTTAGCAGCATCAATTTGAAGAAGTATTGTCTTGTTGTGACTGATGATTTCAGTAGATTTACATGGGTTTTCTTCTTATCTACCAAGGATGAAACTACAGGCATTCTCAAGACTTTCATCACTGAAGTTGAAAATCAAGCTGAAAAGAAGATAAAAATCATCAGACGTGACAATGGGACAGAGTTCAAGAATAGAGTAATGGATGATTTCTGCAAAGACAAAGGTATTAGAAGAGAATTTAGTGTTGCTAGAACACCTCAGCAAAATGGTGTTGCTGAAAGAAGAAATAGAACATTAATTGAGGCTGCTAGAACCATGATAGCTGATTCAAAGCTTCCAGTGACTTTTTGGGCTGAAGCAGTTAACACTGCTTGCTATATTCAAAACAGGGTTTTAGTGGTCAAGTCAAAGAACAAGACACCTTATGAGCTATTCAGAGGCAGACCCCCACTCTTGGATTTCATGAAGCCATTTGGATGTCATGTCACAATTCTCAATACCATTGATCATTTGGGGAAGTTTGAAGAAAAGGCAGATGAAGGTTTCTTTGTTGGTTATTCCATGGTTAGTAAGGCTTTTAGGGTCTACAACTTAAGAACAAGGAAGATAGAAGAGAATTTGCATGTTCAGTTTCTTGAAAATAAAGCTAACATAGCAGGTTCAGGACCTGAATGGCTATTTGATCTTGAGACTTTATCAAATACAATGAACTATGTTCCTATTACCTCAGATTCAAGTGATGCTGATCTTGAGGATACAGAAGAGTTTATTGATGAAGATGATTCTTGCAGAGATGATGAAGATGATAAAGATCAATTTGTTATGTCTATTTGGGATTTTGATGGTACTAGAGACTCACAGTCTTCCAAGAATTCTGATAAGGAAGATGAATTTGTGAATTTTGATGTTCTGCATAAAGAAGTTCCTGAAGGCAGTGGTAATCCTGTTACCACTGTAACACAAAATGTTTCCACTGATGGTCCAAATGTGGAAAATACAGCTCAGGAAACTACAAGTGATGATGTAGAGATCTCAAACATGCCCACAACATATGATATTCCTAGCACATCACAGTCTACCATTCACAAAGTGCATCCACTTGAGAATGTTATTGGTGAACTTCAATCAGGTGTGAAGACTAGAAGACAGACAAAGAAAAATGATATTCATGGGTTCATAAGTGAAGTGTATGAGTCCAAGAAACATAGCAAGAAGAATGAGTGTTTGTTCTTCTGTTTTCTCTCACAGATGGAGCCTAAGAATGTATATATGGCTCTAGGAGAATCTAGCTGGGTTGAAGCTATGCAAGATGAGCTGCTGCAGTTTAAGCTTCAAAAGGTTTGAGTTCTTTGTGACTTGCCTGATGGTATGAAGGTCATTGGTACTAAATGGGTGTTCAGAAACAAGAAGGATGAAAGAGGAATTGTAATCAAGAATAAAGCTAGATTGGTTGCTCAAGGATACACTCAAGAGGAGGGTATTGATTATGAAGAAGTTTTTGCTCCTGTTGCAAGGATTGAAGCTATTAGACTATTTCTAGCCTATGCATCATTTATGGGCTTTACTGTCTATCAAATGGATGTTAAGAGTGCCTTTCTGTATGGTACTATTGATGAGGAGGTATATGTTTCTCAACCTCCAGGCTTTGAAGATCCTCAACACCCTCATAAAGTTTACAAAGTGGTTAAGGCTCTTTATGGTCTACATCAGGCTCCAAGGAAGTGGTATGAAACCTTAGCTACTTATTTATTGAATAATGGGTTTCATAGAGGCAAGATTGATCAAACTTTGTTCATCAAGAAAGAAAAGGGTGATATTCTACTTGTGCAAGTATATGTTGATGATATTATCTTTGGATCTACTAAACAAGAGATGTGCAAAGAGTTTGAGAAGCTGATGAAAGATGAATTTCAGATGAGTTCTATGGGGGAACTCACATTCTTTTTGGGGCTGCAAGTACAACAGAGTAAAGAAGGCATCTTTATCAGTCAAGACAAGTATGTGGCTGAGATAATTAAGAAGTTCAAGTTCACTGATGCAAAATCTTCCAGTACCCCTACTGACAAGACCACTCACTTATTGTTAAAGAATGCTAGTGGTGTAAATGTTGATGTCCATACTTACAGGTCAATGATTGGCTCTTTGATGTATCTCACTTCATCAAGGCCAGACATTATGTTTTCTGTGTGTGCCTGTGCAAGATTTCAAGTGACTCCTAAGACATCACATATGACAGCAGTGGAAAAGATTTTTAGATACTTGAAGACTTATCCTAATCTAGGATTGTGGTATCCAAGGGATTCTCCTATGGAATTGATTACATACTCAGACAGTGATTATGCTGGTGCAAGCTTGGATAGAAGGTCAACTACAGGAGGATGTCAATTTCTTGGATGTAGATTGGTGTCATGGCAGTGCAAGAAACAGACAATGGTTGCTACTTCAACTACTGAAGCAGAATATGTTGCAGCTGCTAGTTGTTGTGCTCGGATCCTTTGGCTTCAGAATCAACTCTTGGATTATGGGTACAATTTCATGAACACCATCATATATATAGACAATAGTAGTACCATTTGCATTATTAAGAATCCTGTGCAACACACTAAAACTAAACATATTGAAATTAGACATCACTTTATTAGAGATTGTTTTGAGAAAAAGCTCATTAATGTTGTCAAAATTCACACTGATGACAATTATGCTGATTTATTAACAAAAGGGCTTGATGTGGGTAGGTTTCAGTACTTGGTAACAGGTATTGGAATGCTTAATCCATAAACTTTTGATGTCTAATACTTTTTAGTGTAGCAGGATAGCTTTTAATGTACTATTATTGTTTGTATATGTTTGTATGGTTTTCCACTAATACCTATGCAGGAGAAACAAGCTCAGTGGAAACTATGCATCATACAGTGAACAGATTTGCTCTCACAGTGGTAATAAGGAAACAGAGAAGATCATTTATTTATCACTTCATAAGGTTGCAGAGTACATTCTTTCACTAAGACAAGTTCAAAACACAAGAAAAACTTAAACAAACAACCCACAACCTAACAACTAAGATCTTCAGACACTACATAGGATTCTTCCCTTTGCCCTTATAAGCATGCTTGCTCTTAGTTGGCTTGTTCCTCTTCTCATTAAAGGATAGCTGTTTTCTTGGACAAGCAAGCCCTAGCACTTGTGATGGAGGTTTCAGATCTTTTTCAGGCTTTGAAGACTCTGGCCACTTCATGTTGTGTATGGCAGTCTTTAGGGCAGTTGTAAGTGCCTTTGGTAGTTCCTCAGACAGGTTGAAGGTTGGATCATCTTTTTCTGAATCAACATCAAGAGATGGAGCTAATGCAGTATTTGATGGAAAAGCACTTGGTGGAAAGTATCCACTCCATCCAGAGGAATGCTCCTCAGAATCTGAGCCATAGCTGATCTCTTCATCAGAAGAGTTGTCAGAGGAGATGTACACGATTAGGAAACTCATGTTGAAGTTTAGGGTTTGTTAAAGTGATAAGTTGGTTGATGTTGATAAGTGTGTTTTGAGACCCCTATTTATATGCAAAGTCAAGGCCAATGGATAATTAATGAAGTATCTTTACTCCTATCTGTTTTGGTAGTTTGGAGGAGTAATTATGGAAGATATCGGGTTGACTTTGGTGCAATTAAAGTATAAATAGTAACTTGGTTAAAAAGTTACTTGGGTTAGATAAAATTGGTTAAGTTTGGTCCTTATTCTTTTTACACAGCCAAACCCAGTATTAATTAAGATGATTGGAGTTATAAGATGTGTAAACTAAGACACATAACAAATGGTTATTTATTCACCATGTGTTATCCACATAAGCATCAACTAGTCCTGAGCAAACGGCTACAGGTAAAGACACATCAAATCCGTTCATGGTTGATAGTTTACCAAAAACTAGGTTCTCAACTCACCATACATCCTTGTGATCAAGAGTTGGCTAGTCCATAGCAAACGGCTCATGGTAAAGACATATCAAATCCGTTGATAGCTGATAGTTTGCTAAAAACTATGATAAGAGCAGCTAATTTTACATGTTTTCCTTTCCACTGCTCTTTGAAAATTTTGTTGATTTTTATCACTGCAGGTTCATAGTTCCCACTGACAGTGTAAATTTTTTCACTGTTGATCTAAGCCACTAATCTTTCATATGTGTAGATGCAGGATATGACAGTATTAACATCCTTAAAAGCTCTACCATGACAACACTTCATGTGTCTGATTCTTAGGGATTGGATACAGGTAGTGAAATCCCTAGCCAAATTATAACATATGGGTGGTTCAGCAGTACTATCTAGTTTAACTAGGTAAGAAACTGAATCTTTGCCTAAAGATGCACCTCTCCCAGAAGGTAATACATCTGGAAGTGCTGAAGGCAGTATGATACAAAAGGAATTGATGGAACTGTGTACCAAATTATTATACAAGGTGGATCCTCTTGAAGAATATATTGCTGCTACAAAGAAACTTTATGGAATCTTCAGGTCCTTCTGAATTTTATCTGATTGTGCTGATTTTGGTGATGATTCTCCCAAACAGGGGAGGAATTATGATGATAAGATTCAGGGGAGGATTGTTCATAGATTCAGGGGAGGATTGTTCATGTCAAAGCTAAGGAACTACATTGATCCAGAAGATTCAAGATCAACAAGAGCTGCAAATAAGTTAAGAAAAAGAAGATAAGTGTTTGGAAGAATTCCCATATCCTCATTATGTTGACTATTTGAAGAAACTTGTTGATTTACTTATAAATCATAAATTTAGGGGAGGATTGTTGGGAATTATACTAACAATTACCACGGCTAGTGAAGATGTTACAACTGCTGAAGAATGTACTTGCAGTGGAAACTCATTACCACTGCAAGAACATATATTACCACTGCTAAGTAGATAACTGTTAGAGAAACGCGTAGAGATAAATATAGAATAGATCTTGTGTATATCTTATTCTATTAGCATTATACTTATCTTGTAGAAGAGGACTCCTTATTGTATAAAAGGAGATCCTAGGTTAAAGGTTACATATAACTTTCATATACGTTTTCTTAAAGCTTCAAGGTGTAACCCTAGTGATATCATAGATCACTCGTATTATTATCATTAATAATATTGGAGCTATTTGTTTGTTACATACATTGTTCTCACATACATATAACTGTTTCATTCACAATCAATCTTCTAAGTATCATTAAGTAGATTCCGCATACTTAGTGGTATTACTCAAAGTATCATATTAACACAAGTTCAAGGTGTTCACGATCCAACACTTTCACTTATAGGGAAAATTGCGTCGTCGTTAAGGATGTGACGATATATATATATATATATATATATATATATATATATATATATATATATATATATATATATATATATATATATATACTAGACTTCGAAGCCCGCCCGATGGGCGGGCATGACTTATGAACATCATTGGAAAAAATTAAGAAAATGGAAAATTAGCTATAAATATGTGAAATTATTGAATGCATTAAGAAAGAAAAGAAATGGATGTTCATCCGATAAGAGAAAATGTGTAATTAATAAATTATCAGCAAGAACAAAGTATATGTCGGTTAAAACGCGTAATAAAGTTATGTTGTACACGACATTGGTCAAGGAAAATAGGTGACAATCTGTTGAATACTTAGTTTAAACCCGATGCCGGAAGTCTAAATAAACTCCTCCAAGCTGTGTGTATTAAAAAGTCGGGATTTTAACGTCTACACACACATTCGTTTGTAGAAATTACGTTTTGCTACATCACAAGTTGTGAACTTGCCTCTACATGATGGGTTGACTATTAACATAACCAGTTTGCCGCCATCCAACCCACAATAAACAGACAACCATGTATTTAGAAATTCAAATTCAATTTAACGTCCAATCAAACAGATATTAGTAATCAGCAAACATGTCAATTCGTCACCTCTAAATGAAAACAACATGTATCTTTGGGATCTGGTAAAGTGGATACCATCAGAAAAACAACCTCCTTGTATCTTTGCTTCAACATCCTTAACTTCCTTGACAGCCCTTGATCATATGCAGTACCTACAATATTCATGCACCAAATGATTATAAGCTCATTATCTCATTGATGATTGATCTAAAGTCCAACAATTGTAAACTTAGAGCTATATTTGTCAAAATTAAAACCTTTATAGTATGGCCTTTATATCCACCCTCCTCATGTAAATAACATTAAACTATAGGAGGACATTTGATTTATCAAAAAAGAAAAGAAAAAACATGCTAAAAAACCTTATAACCTTACGCATCTAAGAGAGGCATCTGACGCCCTTTAAATATTCTAAAAAACCTTATAACCTTACAAAATAATTACACCAGTAAGCAATTTCAAACATCTCTTCTAAGAAGCTTTAATAATGACAAACAATTTCTATACAAGCAGTCTTAATTAGCAGTTCTATTGAATCGCTGCTTGTGATGCTCCATTCTTTCCTATGTATCAGCTCTGTCCTCAACCCACATGAGCATTTGTGACAGATGGTGTCATATACCATGATTAGAAAGCAAAAATAAATAAATAAAATCCAGAAATTACATGACTAAATTTGTACTAAGTTATGGCTTCTTACATATTCAACACAGGTGTAGGGGCAAAATTCCCAAATTTCCATTTCGAATGTAGCTAACTGCCATCGCAAACATCGCTTGCTGCATTATCCACATATCATAGCCTGCAATAATAGTAATGACAGTGTGAGCAATGCCACAACATGCTCAAATAGGATACAATCTCGAGTGACATGATCATCAACGATCTACGCTGATTGCCACATGATATGCATGCTGTCATATCCTTATAAAGTAAAATTATTAAATAAAAATAAAACCTTAAAATATGTATCTCACCCATAAGAAAAACAATGCAATAGCAAAGAAAAGCTCATCGTTCAGGGCTACATTTGCAATTCATAAAAGGTATTTCTCCCCCTTGTCGACTTCCATTGCAAACGTATCTGAAAAGCAGCTTCAAACATCGTCAATGGAAGCACATTCAAACACCATAAAACTAAACATTGGCAAGCAAGATAAATAAGAAATAACACCTTTATGAAATTGATAAAAATGAGAACATCATCCTCATTAAACCACTTAATATTACTTAACTGATAAAGTACCAAGCTACCGTTTATGCCTTGCAAATGTGAGAAGTCAAAGTTGACATGCTATAAACATTTTATGAAGTCAACCATCTACTCGAGTACTATTTTAGATTTAGAACAAATTCACACCTGAACAAAATAAAAAGTTTATACTCAAAACTGAAAATACATAATGTCAATTAACCGAACCCCCTAGAAACAAATATAATATCCAGTTTGAAAAGTTATATAAACATAAGCTAATATGGGATAGGTATTAGCATGTATTGCAAGTTTCCTATTCTGTAATACCACAGCTCCAAGCCTCCAACCACATGAAATTCTGATTCATTTGAGATCAGTAATTAAAAGAAATGGAAGTGAATAAAACGATCCAGTTGGCCTGCTGAAGTGGATCGAAATTCATCGACTAAGATTTTTGTGCTCCATGAATTTATAAAAAGAAAAAAAGAAAAAAAGAAGAAGAAAAGAAAGATAAAAGAACAGGTCTTTGCCTGAACAAACCTGAGCAGCCCCAAGCCTATTCCATGGAAGTTGCATGCATGGTTAGGGCATTAGTGAATAAAGGGTGAGCTCCCGCAAATTTGTTGTCCCAGCTGATCTTTGTAGTGGGTTGGATCCATTCTCTATGGCGTATTGCACACTTTATGTACTGCCTCACTTCACTCGCTATAATCACCTGTGCAACAGCTCAACAAACAAAAAATGTTGTTGTCAAAGTTTAAGACTGACTGGAAGTTTTTTACTCCATTATATATCAAATCATCACTTAATAAACAACTCAAATTGGACAAAAACAATAGCAGTGTGAAAATACATTATGCATACAAAACTAACCTAAAACTGGTGTTGTTGCCAATCCACTGCAGCCTTGATATTGCTGACACCATGGCATCGCCTTCTTCTCTACATTAATGATGATGAAGTAAAGTCAAAAAAGAACTTAGGGCCCGAGTAAATGCATCATACCAGCGATTGGTTGAAAGATGATGAAAGTTTTGCACCATTGGTATAGGAAGCCCGTCATAGTTAGACTTGTGGTGCACCAGTCGTATAGGAAGCCCGTCATAGTTAGGCCTATGATTCATAATGGCTCAGGCTGGCCTCCACACGGGTAAAATTGAACTTTTTAAAATGTCCTAATCTGCATAAATGAGTTAGGAACCTGAATTATGAAATCCATATTAATTTCATATGTCCTTTAAAAAACTATTGATATTTGCCAAAGTAGTTGTTGCAAACCAAGACCAACTCAATGTACTTACGTTAAGGAAGAAGAAATTGAATAGTATAGGCTGCAAGCGTGGGCAACAGATGAAAAAAACACCAAGAGGAGACTAATCTGATATGAAGGCTTCCATGACCTCAAGGAGACTTCTCTCGCTTGCAACTATCCACTGAGCATATTCATCCTGAAGAACATCAGTTTACACATCAATAAGATTAACATTGATTCAACGTATGTTGAAGCTAAAGGTCAAATAGAAGTCACTCAGCAGCACTTCTTTCAAACGAATTTAAAGTTGAATCCTATCATGGGTGGGGTGCCTCATGGTCAATCCAGTTGACATAATGGCAACTCCTCCTAACAATATGCAAATCACTTCAAAGTTTACCAAGATTTAAAATGTCTGACCCGATAGTTCACATTCCGGTAATCGGCATATGTTCTTCAGATCCAACCTTCCTAGCGAGTGGTGGGCATGGTATGAACGTAACGATCCCGCCTCTTCACAACCCATTGGTCCAAGACACCGAGTCAGAGAAGAGTGCTAGGGACACACTACAGAAAAGAAAAACTCACGTGTTAACTGACCTAGCACTACTGAATGACTGCATCTGTTATCACCATCCTGAAAAACTGTGAACTTTTCTGATCTTTTGTTAAACATGTTGCAACATATAAATAAAAATTAATCAAACGCAGTTGAAGTTCTATATTTTACTGTAGTTTTTCTATTTCCCTTTTTTTCGTTTCTTTCGTAATTATAAATAATTTTACCATTTCCGAAAAAGTAAAGAAAAACATACATCTATTGCACCACCACCAGCGACCACCGTGGAATTCTTCATGGCCCTCCTCACAATAATGATTGCATCGTGTAAACTTCACTCAGCTTCCTCAATAAACTATCAAATAGAAGTAACATATTAAATTCAACTTCCAGTATTCTTGAATAAAAGTAACATATTAAATAAAAGTAACATATTATAATAGAGAATTTAGGATCATAGTATTGATTCTATGATTTTATTGTGATATAATACCTTAAAATATACTTGGCACAGCTGGCACCCGTGTCTTTTGAGATCAGGCAATCAAGAAGCACATGATTATTATAATACAGCTGCAAACAAAAAGATTATAGCAACGCTTATACTTTGTAATTAAAAAATTGATGCATAATAACAGTAAATATGCATCAGTTTCAATTACCTCTGAAAGAAATATATGAAATAAGTGTACAGGATCAAAGATATCAGACAGTAGGTAAACCATATCCTTTCGGACGACCGAAGATATTAGATCTTGGCTAATCCTACTAAATACACAAAAATAAATAACACAAATACATAATAATCGTCTATAAAAATAAGACTAAACGATATTATTTAGTTGCTCACAGTTGCGTATATGTCAACTGCAAGAGGACTTTAAATAGTATATCATCCTCATCATATAAAACTGTATAAAAGACTTGGTGAAGCTCTTGCGGCTGTCATTATATAACTTTGAGTTCACAAGTATATTTTCAGGACGCTATTTTCTCAGCCAGTCATAAAGTGACAGGAAAAGAAGATCGCGGCATCATTCCCCACTCTTCTTCCCTTTTCTCAAAATCAATCAAAATTCAACATAAACAAACATTTGAGTATTCATATGTATATATAGAAGCTTTCTTAATAGTACGTGGGCGGGTTGAGAAGAATTGTTTATACCTTTAATCAGTAGGGTTACCTCTTGTTCTTCATCATCATCATCATCATCCGAGATGACATTACTAACCTTCTTTTGCACATCATTAAGTATAGAAAATGAACAATTTGCTCCAATGCAACCCTACACGTTAGCACTAATATTATTTTACTTGTGTATTCATGTACTGACCGATTTTA
The DNA here is from genome assembly GCA_030686995.1 of Artemisia argyi. Lineage (NCBI taxonomy): Eukaryota > Viridiplantae > Streptophyta > Magnoliopsida > Asterales > Asteraceae > Artemisia > Artemisia argyi. The sequence continues at coordinate 94,689,967 of CM060693.1, forward strand.
TAATATTGTTGTTGCATGGTTCCTGTAAAAGGCATCGATTGTACTTTCAACAGTGGTTTTTCTTATCTTCTAAAATGAATCTTGCACTTCCAGTTACAGATCAAAGAGGATGTAGGGAGTAACATTTCACAAAACATTATATGGTTATTGCACTTATAAAACTCAAATGATCATAAAATAATAGTTAACAACCCATTTAAGAAAAAAAAAAATACTCAATGGTATTTAAAGAAGATGAATCGGTTACAATGTTTTCACCGACTAACACACATTACATCATTAGCTTATTTATCAAACAACATAACTAATGAAATTGAGAAAAGTACCATGGCTAGATTCAAAAGAGTTGGAGCTTGTTTATGAATCGCAGCCTCAATATGCCTCATTTTCAGACCTTTTATTTATTCCCGGATTCCCACAGAAAAAAGCATCTGTGTAAGATCGTGTAGCATAAGATCACTTACAAAAATGAAGGTTTAAAAAGTGCATGAAAAAAAAGCAAAATCACATAAAAACACGAAGAAATTCATGCACACAAAATATTTATACATTCTTGTTCAGCTTGGGAAGTCGTAGCATTCAATGGCAGATATTCATTTGCACAAACCAATCAAATACTCCATATATCAGACAACCACTTTCAAAAGACAAACTGTGGTGCTATGCTTGAGTACCTAGTTTTCAATAGTATTTAAAGAAGATGAAAAATCTTTTCTAATGAAGGGCTTAGATTGAAACCTGTAGTTTTTTTAAGTAATTTAGTAATTTATTCGGTTTCTCAGCCGTATAAAGCTTACGTGCAGCTTGTTACTGTAAAACCATGATAACATGTTAAGTAAAACATTACCAAAACCACTTCAATAGACTATAGCCTAAAACCATCTCATAATACATATATAGACTTCAACAGTGACTTTTAAATTTCATGAGATTAAAAATATACCTTCTACAGATGCAATGATGGAAAAGGCATGACCTAGGGATAGTACAACTTCTTCCTTTATACCTTCAACAAAGGTTTCCTGCCACGTACCATACAGAAGAAAAAAAAAATCAAACATATAGTTAAAAGTTAAAACGTATGTCATAAAAAAATCAAATATTTACACACCTAGTTATATGAGATGATGATGATGATGAAGCTGCAAATACCTGACAACATATATATTCAATAGTATACAAAACACCAACAAAGAAGACAAATGTTCAACCTGCACATCAAATCAAAAAAGAAAAAAAATCGTGTGTGTGATAATGATATGAATGAGGGATAAAGAGACGTACTGTTTAGGTTACATAATGATATTAGGGTTTATAAAATACCGTATATTAATTTAAAATATTCTAAATCTATAATTAAGGAACAAATATTGTAATTTAATTACATACCTTTATCAATAATAGGCTGCAAAACAAATCACAAGTGTTGTGTTGGTATAGTGGTAAAGATGTATGTCAAATATATGAAACAACCCATGTTCGAATCTTGCTATATGCTTTTTGTAAAAAAACGAATTTATTTAAATAAATTTAAATAAATGAAAAAAAAAATGTGGCAGGTTAATTGTATCCGAATTTAACAAAAAAAATAGTAAATAAATAAATAAATAAATTGCTTACATGGTGACAATGTGATTACATGGCTGATGACATGGCTGATAATGAATTACAATGTGATGACGTGGCAGAAATTGAATTACATGGCAATGACTGGGCAATGAGGTGACATTGACGTGTAACGCCTCCTGTTATATATAATATATATATATATATATATATATATATATATATATATATATATATATATATATATATATATATATATATATATATATATATATATATATATATATATATATATATATATATATATATATATATATATATATATATATATATATATATATATATATATACTATTATATAATGTATTTGGGACACTTCTATAATTAGAAAGGCTTAAAAATTCAGACTTTTACTTACTAATTATGGAAACAACCACCCCTAACAATCACTCCCAACAATTTATAACCACTTCAACAACCACCCCCAACAATTTATAACCACCTCAACAACCACTTTCCACCACCCCACCTCCCTCCTCTTCACCCCAACAATCCGCCCCGCATCGCGCGGGCACCTTTCTAGTATATATATATGGAACATTCTTTTCAGAACTCATATAAGTATGAGCACCGACAGAACTTTTATACACCATTTAATAATAGTAAATTCTCTCAAATTATTGTTCGTGGTTTATTTTAATGGATTGAAATACAAATACTTTCTTTGAATTCATTGTAAATTCGCGTAAAATGGATTTAATAAACATAATAAAATTCTCTCAAGTATTGTTCATGATCTTATCTAATGGATCAAAATACAAAGACTTTCATTGAATTTGTTGTAGATTTGCATTTGTATGTGATATCATTTTTTGAAAATTACATATAATAAATTAAACATTGTAGAACCGTAGAGGGGGGGGGGGGGGGTGAATACGGTTTCTTTGGCTTTTAAGACGTTTAAAAACTTTAAGCCTTAAAGAAAACCAAGTGGTTGTATAATCAATCCAAACAACCACAAACACAACCAAAGTATATAAAGCAAGTAAGAACACAACGATATATACTGGTTCGGGATGGGGGGGTTTATACCATCCGTACGTCCAGTTGCGAATCCACGAATCCGATACTATTCACTAGTATAATCCTTTCGGTGGACTATAAACCGTTACAATTCACTCCACCGATATTCACCAATATTGATGCTCACAAAGAAGGAGTTACTCCCAAACGGTATTCCGCCCTCGGAAACCACCCAAAAGAATCTCGCGATTCGACTTCACCTAAGGGTCACCAAGACCACTACCAAGACTTCCCACCGGAAGTATCGAATCCCAACTAGATCCCCAATAATCTAGGCTTGGTCACCAAGACACAAGACTTCCCTTACAAACAAATGAATGAATGAATATATGTTTGTTCAACCAAGCCCTAACCTAACCTAGAGACTCGATTGTAATAGAAAAGGTATAGATAAGAATACCCTCGACACAATCAAAAGAGTGGATTAGGTTCTTGTGATTCTTCCCTTGCAAGGAGATGTGTTCTTTCAAAGATGTTAGAGTGAGAATCAAGAACACAAGATTAGAGATTAGAGATAGTGAGATTTAAGAGTGTTTAGAGAGAAAGAATATAGAGAGAAATAATAATAGCAAGGGGTGAGGAATACAAGAGGCAGGTATTTATAGGCCAAGAACCTAAACTTGGGAAATTTTTCAGAGGCCAGCGCGTCACCCGCGCGTCAGCGCGCCAGGCTTCTGTAAACATTCCCAAGTGTTGGGTGTTTGGATCTTATAAATACCTATCCTTGCTAAACCCCCAATTGTACTTCACACTAAACCTTAACATTAATCATTCTAAGGTTTACCAATTCAAATAGCCAATTTGGAAAATGTTTTGTGAAGTGTTTATGAGAAAATAAATTACCAAGGGTATAAAGTGTAGATAGGGTAATTTGGAAGGGGTAGAAGTGTTATTCCTCACATGGCATAGAAAAGAGAGAAAGAATATGCCAAAGTATATTCCATTGCTTGGGGGGGGGGGGGGAAGAATGAGATAGAGGGTTGAGATGAAATGGTTTCAATTGGTGGATCAAAGGGAGCCTCCTTTGGTTTTCAAATTATTTGCCATGTGTTGAATATGGATGGTTGAGATGTGATGATTTGAAATAGATGGCTAGGATCAAAGGAGCCTAGGTTTGGATTGAGAAGGGATTTTCCAAAGGAATATGCTTTGCTTGGGGGAAAGGGTGAATCAATGGTTGAGATGGTTTTTGTTTGAAATGGATGGCTTGGATTAAACACATGTGATGATATAGAGAGGAGGGTGAGGTGAATGGTTGAGATGTGTTGTAATTTGAATTCAATGGCTAGGATCAAAGAAGCATCCTTTGGAATTCAAACAATTCCCATGTGTTGAAAATGAAGGGTTAAAATGTGTTGTAAGGGAATGGATGGTTGAGATGTAGAGTGTGTAAGGGAATATGTAAGAGTGTAAGAGATTGTGTAAGAGAATATTTGATTTGGACATGATTGGATATGATTGGATTTGTCTTTTGTAGAAATGAGATTAAGAAGTAATCTTATTGTCATTAAGAAGAAAATGTTTAGACAATTAAAATTATAAGTTGAGAAAATTATAGGTTACTTATAAGTTCAAGAAACACAACGTCGAGAATCCATAGGTTCATATCTCGTGACTTTCCACGACTCGACGTTCTCAACTAATACCTTGGTTTAAACAAGTTAAGTGCTTTGCCTTGATGTAAAGCATAACCCAAGTGGGAAAGGATGCGTTTACACAAAGTGACATTTGACTTAGTTTGACCAATAAGGGAGTAAACCCGTTACGTAATTAGAGAAGACGTAAGCACGGGATATGAGCATATGGATGCTTCAACATGATGTCACGTGAATTATATAAGCTCCCTAAGTTTAGAAAAGCCTTGGATAGAGGCGATAGTTACAAAACATGAGTTGGTGTTTTCCCGTAAATGGGTGTTTTAAAAGTAGGATCTCTCAAGTTTCAAAACTCGTTTCGAGTGTTCTCAATTAAGCACATAACATATTCATACCTGTATTGAAAGATCCACACTTGTCGGGTAAGGGGAAAGCCGACTTTCAAAATTCGCCCGGGAGCCATACAGTGGTCTGGCG